>CM040749.1:2922500-3027500 GCA_022829145.1 Albula goreensis
GAGGGCTCTCGTTGGCATTTGCGCAGGGCGAGGGGCCACTGACAGGGCACGTTTCCTAATGCGCCGGCTTAACGCGGGCACACGCTCTCTCTGTCTTCCTCTCTTTCTCTCCACCCAGTCGCTAATGATGTGCAGTGACAGGTCGCAAACAGCCAGCATGCTAATGCTGCCAGGGAGTTAACCATGAGCGCTGAGAGGCGGGAAAGCCAAGCACAGGCTGGAGAGGGTAGGGTGTATCAATGGAGTAACATGGCAAAGGCCACGATCTGCCCATCTCAAACAGAGCATGCTCATAAACCACACAGTACTATCTATGGTAACAGCTCATATTCCACACAGTACTATCTATGGTACCAGCTCATAATCAGTGCTATCTATGGTACAGCTCATACAGTACTATCTATGGTACCAGCTCATAATCCACACAGTACTATCTATGGTACCAGCTCATAATCCACACAGTACTATCTATGGTACCAGCTCATAATCCACACAGTGCTATCTATGGTACCAGCTTATAAACCACACAGTACTATCTATGGTACCAGCTCATAATCCACACAATACTATCTATGGTACCAGCTCATAATCCATGCAGTGCTATCTATGGTACCAGCTCATAATCCACACAATACTATCTATGGTACCAGCTCATAATCCACGCAGTGCTATCTATGGTACCAGCTCATAATCCACACAATACTATCTATGGTACCAGCTCATAATCCACGCAGTGCTATCTATGGTACCAGCTCATAATCCACACAACACTATCTATGGTACCAGCTCATAATTCACACAATACTGTCTATTTTTCTTAAACTGCAGAAAAAAGTAAGATGCTGTGAAATAAATTCTTGCACAGCCATTGGGATCTCATTGTATCAGTGTTCTGAAGTGTAGACTCAGTTGAAATGTTTTAAAAGTGCAGCTGGACCCGAGTGAGACTTCATGCAGCAATGCAGGCTCCCATTGGCTCAGCACAGATGTGCTTTCTGCTCATTTCTGGTATTCTGCTCCATTTTTGTTTCCAATGCTGCAATCAATACTTGGGAAAACAGTTGGGAAGAAGAACTTGGAGAGAATGGAGAAACTGTTGAATGGAGGAACTGTCACACAGAATACAGAAGAACGTTAATGCCAGCCAACACACACAGTCAACCTACTCAGCTCCCATATCTCAGTGCATCCTGCAAAACCTCTCTGCCAGCCAACGTACCGGCGCAGTGTAAGTATGCAGTACAGGTAATGCAAAAGAAAGAAAGACCCACTGAGGTCATCTGTATGTTTTACAGCTGTATGTCACATCCTGTCGTTGTGAAAATGGTTTCACACAGCGATGTGTCACAAACAGCCACCCCGGAATGTTATGGTTTCCATGACATTCTCAGAACATTCTCTGAACATTCTCAAAATGTTCAG
Source organism: Albula goreensis (assembly GCA_022829145.1). Lineage (NCBI taxonomy): Eukaryota > Metazoa > Chordata > Actinopteri > Albuliformes > Albulidae > Albula > Albula goreensis. Next base: position 2,923,923 of record CM040749.1, read on the forward strand.
GTTAACATTCCCAGGACATGCATTTGGTCCAGTTTTCTTCATGTTCCTTGAATGTTGCTTACCCAGAATGTTTTCTCATGAATTTCATACAGCTTTTTTTGGAATAATGTAATGTTCTCAGAATATTTCAGGCACATGAACATGAAAACATTATGTCAAAGCATTATATGAGTGAAAATATTTCCCCGGTGTTATGGGAACATTTTCTGTTAGCTGGGTAGCTTCTGCCTTCTGTACACTTGAGCTCACCCAGGCATTTCCATATGAGTTAATTGCACACTCACACACACACACATACACACACACTTTGACAATCATACACAGTATGTCAGTGATTTTGATATGTTGAGTGGCTTCTGTGTTTGATTTTCAGAGACAGTGATTTTCGTAAACTCAGCTGAACCCAGAGATCACATTAGCAGTGTAATCTGTTCATCCACTGCATCAAGGTTTTTAATACAATTTCTCAGCAGACCGTGAATGGGGCGCCCTCCTGCTTCAGTGTCTCAGCTCTCGTGTGTCTGAGTCAGGCTGTCAGCCTGGCTTTACATCTTCATCTGGCAGGAACTCCTCCTCCTCCTCCTCCACACACGCACTCACACATACACACACACACATGCACACACACACACACACACACACACACACACACTCACACATACACACACACACTCACACATACACACACACATGCACACACACTCACGCATACACACACACACACAGACTCACGCACACACACACACACACACACACTCACACACAGACACACGTAAACACACACACAAACACACACTCACACACAGACACACGTAAACACACACACACACACATACAGGTCAAAGCAAAGGTAGAGTGGAGGCTCCTCCACAGTGTCATGCTCTGGAGCAGCTCGTTAGTGTGGACCCAGTGACGGAGTTACGCAGTATGAATCATTTAGATTTCACTGCACCTTTCAGTGCACCTTTACTTATGGACCAGCTCAAACTCAGGTGCGCGCACACACACACACACACTCACGCACACACACACACACACTCACACACAGACACACACACCTACCTACCTACACATACAGACACACACACACACACACACCTACACATACAGACACACACACACGTAAGCAGACACACATGCACACATACACATGCATAAACATACACACATGACACACACACACATAAGCAGACACATAAACACATGTACATACACACCCACACATAAACATTAATGATACACAGACACACACACGCTCATTCACACACATACACTAACACGCACACTATGAGCAAATAAGCCCAATTAATAATTCATATTGCACAGTGTCACACAGATGCAGTGTCTAATGCTCATGGGAGAATCTGCTGAAACGTGTGAATGAGGGAAGGTGGGGGCAGTGATGCTTTGGCTCTTCTCCAATGGAGTTGCAGGCTCAAATCCCAAAATGCAACAGTATGGCTGTGCTGAAACCCAACTCTCCTCTTTAAACAAAAACAGAAGTCCTCCTACTTCTGCCATGATTTGTGAGAATCCACCATGACTTGACTTAATCCTGCCATATTTTGTGAGTTAAATCCACTTTGATTTGTGAATTAATTCTGCCATGTTTTGTCAGTTTTTTCTGTCAGGTTTTGTGAATTAATTCCTCCATGACTTGTGAGTTAAATTAGCAATGACTCGAGTCAATCCAGGATAACTTCTGTCATGGTTTGTGAGTTATATCCACAATGATTTTTCATTTAATTCCCATTTCAACTTTTGAGTTAATTTTTGCCACGATTTATGAGATGATTCCATCATAATTTGTGTGTCAAATAAAATACAGACATAAGTGCCATGGATGAGTATAATTAATTAGAACACCTGAGCCAAGACATTAATTAGACTCTACGTATGTCTCTTTAACAATCCCCAGCGACGCTGTGAAGGTTCTTTTAGAACACAGTACATCCTCCGATTTCTACTGTACAAGATAATAATGAGGTAGAGTCAGCGGAGATCAAAGCCAGACCACCAGCTCATTCTTGTCCTCTGTTCTGTTTTATTAGACTGGGAGGTATGGAGGCAGTCATTTCTCCGTTTATTCCTTCCAGGAATTCAGTCGCTTCGTTTCCAGTGTGCCTTCACATGCCGCATGTAACCGTGACAGACTGGAGAGCGTTGTGTTTTATTCATGAGCGTTAAGGACAGCGTTGCATAAGGCGCATTAAACAGGCATATACTCGCCTTTTACCCCCTTTCATTCCGTACCTGTGGCAGGTGACCTCTGAGTTTCGTCCCCATGTGAATCTAACCCTTGTATGTTTTCATATCTTTGTTTTAAATGTAAATGTACTGATTTGTGGGATTTCACGGTACCTTATCGACAGAAACAGCGGAGAAACAGAAAGTTTTCAAGTTTTCTTTTTAGCAAATAAAAACAGGTAATCTGGGGAGCGAAAAACTCCTGGAAACATGGGGTTTAAATCTCTCTACTTTCATTTTAAAAATACAAACATAAAAAAATGAATTTGTACATACAGGAAGAATTCAGATAAAGGTGAGCGATAAACTTCTGCTGTTTGGGAGAGGTACAAATCCCAACTCTCCAGCTAAAATGCGATAAGGGAGCTTCTGTCCTGCTGGGGGAACCCTTAAAGGTTCTTCTTTGATATGGATTTCACTCACAGGTTCTCTGTAGGACCTTACTCTGAGGGTTACATAAAGAACCCCTTAAAGATATCTGTATCTAAGATGTACCTTTAAGAGTTCTCCCAGCAGTACAAATGAAAAACCTTTAAAGGTGCTAGAAGGCACTTTTTTCTAAGAGTGTAGGACAGGAATAAGATGCAGGGTGATGTCAAAAACGTGGCAATGTAGCAGAGGTTGAGGTGTCAGTTAGCACGGTAGCTCATTAGAGCTTCTGCTACAGACTGTGGTGCTGCCCTTTGAGGAGCAGTAATAGAGTGTTTTGCTCCCTTCTGCAGGGGTCTTTGATCTTTCACTCAATGGTATAATTTGATCTCTTGTTGTGTTGAGCACCCTTGAACACATACACACACACACACACACACACACATACACCAACACATACACATTACACACACTTTAGCATGGTCTATGTGACTCTTCCTTTTTTCCTTGAAAAAATATTCATTTTTTAAAAGGTAATATGGCAACAGATTGCTACACAGTGGTAAAATTTGTGACATGGGACTTAACACATCTCTGCCCAGAATAAAAATTGAAAACTGTTCTTGAAATGCACTTTATAAATATTCTGTTACAGTAACAAAAGCTACACTACAAAAAGCAATGACAATGTTTGAAATTAAAACTATTCTAATTACAAACATTTTCTCACTGAGATTCCAATCCATCATCATCAGCCATAAAAACATCAGATTTCTACAAGTAAAGTAAAACTCGATAAATACCCAGAAAGATAATGAAATGATGAGCTGCATTTATCTGGGAAGATTTTGTTTATTTTTCTGGCTGGAGCGGGTCGATGGGGGGTGGTGGGGGTGGTGTGGGGGAGAGCCCCCATCCCATTTGGGGCTGGCTCTGCTTTGATCACAGACCCAGCGCCCGTGACTATCGCTCCGCCCTGCTGCAGCAGAACAAAGGGGCGATCTGCACCCGCCTGATGCCCGGACTCTCCTCGTCCCTCTTGGCTGACTTACCCGGCTCTGCCTTGGTACCAGTAAGAAAGGGAGTGGTGTGGAGTGTGGGATGGGGGGTGAGGTTGTGGGGGGGGGGGTGTTTCTGGATTTTGGAGCGGGGGCAGATGCCGGTCGCTGAGGAATGCCGCCTGGCGTGTGAGGAAGAGGCCGAACCATTCTGCCGCATGCTCAGTGGGTTACGGCAGCGCTACGGCAAGAGACAGAGGACAAACATCCTGCTTCACACTCAGAGCTACAGCTGGACAGAGCGCAAGCTCGCATCTGACCTACCACTCCTGCGTGAGCATAGTGGAGCCAGACACACACACACACACACACACACACACAGACACACACACACGCACACACAGCACACACAGTCTCACACACACAGACACATGCACACACTCACACAGACAGACACACACACATGCACACACACACACTCACATACACACACACACATACGCACGCACTCACACACACAGACACACACACACACACACACACACACATGCATGCACTCACACACACAGACATACACACACACACACAGACACACATGAACACACACACAGACAAATACATCTGTATCTGCATGCACAAGCACATACATAGTCACACATGCTCACTCACACAAGCACATGTACAGCATGTGCACACACACTTACATCCACACACTCACAGACTAAGGCCATGGTGATCATATTGTGAAGTGAAGTGTAACTGGCAGGGTTTAGAGGTTAGGATAGAGCCAGACCCAGGGTCCCTGTCGGGCAGATCCAGCCAATCACACAGTCAGACTCCCTATTTATGCATATTCCATTTCAATAACTTTCATGTCTACCTGCCAGATGGCTCCTCCAATATTTCATTTTGCAAATGCATTCATTTATGCTAAATAGAACTGGTTTTTGCATTTTTATTGTATTACATTTGCATTCCTGGCAAACAATTAGTGAGGTATTTAAGACAGTTGGCCTTATTAGATTGATAGAAGGATACCACAGTACATCTATGTTACATGGTATGGTGGAAGTGTAGTGTAATGGTTAGGGAGCTGGGCTTGTAGCTCAGAGGTTACAGTGTAGTATAATGGTTTGGGAGCTGGGCTTGTAGCTCAGAGGTTACAGTGTAGTATAATGGTTGGGAGCTGGGCTTGTAGCTCAGAGGTTATAGTGTAGTGTAATGGTTAGGGAGCTGGGCTTGTAGCTCAGAGGTTACAGTGTAGTGTAATGGTTAGGGAGCTGGGCTTGTAGCTCAGAGGTTACAGTGTAGTGTAATGGTTAGGGAGCTGGGCTTGTAGCTCAGAGGTTACAGTGTTGTATAATGGTTTGGGAGCTGGGCTTGTAGCTCAGAGGTTACAGTGTAGTGTAATGGTTAGGGAGCTGGGCTTGTAGCTCAGAGGTTACAGTGTAGTATAATGGTTAGGGAGCTGGGCTTGTAGCTCAGAGGTTACAGTGTAGTATAATGGTTAGGAGCTGGGCTAGCTCAGAGGTTACAGTGTAGTATAATGGTTAGGGAGCTGGGCTTGTAGCTCAGAGGTTACAGTGTAGTGTAATGGTTAGGGAGCTGGGCTTGTAGCTCAGAGGTTACAATGTAGTATAATGGTTAGGGAGCTGGGCTTGTAGCTCAGAGGTTACAGTGTAGTGTAATGGTTAGGGAGCTGGGCTTGTAGCTCAGAGGTTACAGTGCAGTGTAATGGAGTATAAATGGAAGGTTTATAAGTAGGTGTGTAAGGATAATATTCCCTGCATAAAAATTCCACTTACACCATGCAGAAGCTACATCCTCCGCGACCATAAAGCAATGCTGGAATAGTCAAGAAGTCTGGATTTGGTGGGAAGGTTGCCATGTTGGGGAAAATGCCCCAAAAGTAGGATACAGGCCTACCCCAAATTACAAAGATCCCTGAGCAACCAATTATGAGCCAACTGGTCATGCAAACCACGCAGCATTTATTATTGGTTTAATGGGGTAATTTTCAGAAAGACAAAATAATGGCAAAAAATATTTTTGCATTCTTTCGTACATTGAAAATGTCTGCGGTGAATCAGTAATAAAAAATGCTGCTTGGAGTTATTTAAGTGTTGAATGGATGAAATGTTTCTCAGGGACGAATTATTGATTAAATCAGGATACGCTTTGGGGTGACAAAATATTGACAATAGTAAGGATAAAAAATATTTAGCATTCTTTTTGCATAAAAACCTTGAACAGCATCAGTATGACGTTGCAGGTTCACTTCCGAGGTGGGACATAGCAGTTTTGCCTTTTAGCAATGCATTTCACCTGAAACGCTTAAGTAAATATCCAGCTGTATAAATTGATAGCTTGTAAAACATGCAGGTGGTGGAAATTGCTCTAGATAAGAGCATCCACTGAATTCTTAAGAACGTTAAGAGTGAAAGAGGAATTGCACTGCAAAATACAAACGTAAATATGTAACTCCAGCTGTATCGAGAGTTGCTGGGAAGTTATGAAGCGACTCTAAGTTAACTGGGCACAGTTTTGATTTGCTAAATCGCTTTAGAAAGGTCTTTTTAAATTGTAGAATGACGCCTGATGATCTGAAATAACGTGCGTACATTTATGTGAGAACTGAATAAACCACCTTCGGGACTGCATTTCACGCAAGCTGCAGAGGCTGTACGACATAAGCATAAAGGGTTCTCGTGCGCTTATTTCCCCCCTCTTTGCCGATGTTTTTTCCTCTCCCGCGCTTTCTCCGCGCAGCTCTGGCATCACTGAGCTGCGGGGCGCGTGCTCTGCATCAGGATGCGCCAGGAGGAGCGCCTGGATCCGCTCTGCTTCTGCCTTATCTGGAAACGTTCGAGCAGCACGCTGTGATTGTCGGGAAGCCCAGAAATGAAGACAAAGCCATATACAAAACAATGAAGTATTACAAAAGAGAACTACGGGCTGTAAAAAAAATCCTTCTTGTAATTAGAATTGTGATGCTTTTTTATTGTTTGTTCCTACAACCTCACCTACAGCGATGGCAATGCTGAAACAAGACGTCTCTGCCAATTACAGTTACCTAACAATGGTTTCATGTTCATAGCGGTTTTTTATTTGTAGAGATGTTTTGTCAGATTTAGAAAAAAAAATGTAGGATGGAAACAATAATTATCTTGAAAATGGATGGAAAAGTTACAGCGTGATTGCAGCAGAACGCCTGTCAAACAAAGGACATGGAGATCGTGCGAAAGTCTGAAAAGTTCATAACTCTGAACTAATTTAAAGAATTAGAATCCTTCATTGATCTTAATTTTCACTTGCATAAGTTCCCTCATTCCTGTGTATGTGTGTGTTTTAGTTCACATGCTCATATACTTGCATGTGTGTGTCTATGTGCGAGTGTGTATTCATGTGAATATACTTGCATATGCGTGTGTACATATGTGTATGCTTGCATATGTGTGTGTGTACGTGTGTATATCTGCGTGTGTGTGTATGTGTGTGTGTGTGCGTGTGTGTGTATGTGTGTGTGTGTGTGTGTACGTGTGTGTGTGTGCGTGCGCGCGTGTGTGTGTGTGTGTGCATGTGTGTGTGTGTGTGTATGTGTGTGTGTGTGTGTGTGTGTGTGTGTGTGTGTGCGTGCGTGTGCGTGTGTGTGTGCATGTGCGAGTGTGTGTGTGTGTGTGTGTGTGTGTGTGTGTGTGTGTGTGTGTGAGTGTGTGTGTGTGTGTGTGTGTACAGTCAGTGATATCTCCCTGTTTTACGCTCTGTTCTGCCCTGGAGAGTGAGGATTCATACTGATACTCTGTGTGAAGGAGGAGAAGGAGTGAAAGACTAAAACCATAACGTTTCCCTCCAGGGGCCTGTTAAACCCTTCAAACCGCACACCCAGAGAGCCGCTCTGCACAGCCAGCCGAGGCTCCCTGGCAGAGAGCCCTCTCTCCAGAGACACCACTCAAACAGGCATGAGGAAAATCTACGGGCCATGTCTGAAACCGAGCCAGCTGCGGAGTTTCCTGTGTCTGCTGCATGTGAGTGTGTGTGTGTGTGTATGTGTGTGTGTGAGTGTGTGAGTGTGCATGTGTGTGTGTGCGTGTGTATTTGTGTGTGTTTCATTTTTACACAAGTCCAAGGTGTCAAATTTAAGAAACTGCAGGTCAATGTAAAAAATTTCCCACAATGCAAAGCCCTGGGATTTTTGCGGTTTGTGGTTTGAAAGCGTCATAGCCTAACCCAGGGCCCACAGAGAGGCAAAGCTGGGGGCTAAAGCTACATCAGCATAAGAGGTCTGGGAGCCGATGTGCATACTGTGAAGGCAGGATGTGAGCTGGTTGCTAATATGCATAAAGGTTTAGGATTCTGGGGCAGGGGTCCTACAAACAAAGCAAGTGATGTGGGTTTCTTCACTGCATCCTGCTTCCTGCTTCCTGCTTCCTGCTAAATCCCCGCTCTTCACAGCGGTAACTTAATGAGGATTTTCTGAAACTTAAGCCTGGAGTCAGGGTGGAGAGACCACACCTTCGGAGTCCTGGGTGGTCCAGTTTACCACACCATATCCCTGACACATGTCTGTTATCTTTCTCACACGTGTATTCACATTCAAAACCGTCTGATTGGCTTTCAAGAACCAGATACTAAATCACCAATCCACAAGATCAGCCCAATAGCAGGAATTATTATTATTATTTATTTATTACTATTGTTGTTGTTGTTGTTGTTGTTTGTAATCTCCCACACTTTGTCGCTCTGTATGAAGGTTATTTGGGATAACCTTGGTAAGTAGTAAACATGTAATTAAATACAAGTTTTAATTAAGGTCACGGATAATTTATTACTCAAAAGATCAGTGACATTTATAGCAGTGATCTTTGCTGAAGTCTCCTCTATCAGAGGCTTCCATTTTGGCTCTGGTTTCACGCCTGACATTGCATGGCTGGTGTGTTATTCATAGTTCTGTGGCCTTAATCTCGGATTGAATTACATGTAGCATAACATACAGGACCAGCAGGTCATTCTTCATTAGGCTACCTGTCAAATTAATAAATTGCAGTGATGAGTAAATTATAATATGGAAACTGAATTAACACTCACACAACACCCCGGTTCTTTTCCTCAGTCAGCACACTTCATATTAACATAGATAATTGTTTTTAATGCAGGTTTTATAATTAAGTGCCTTCACTCTTTAAAAAAATAACTGTCAGAAGTAATTATCCATTAATCTATGCAGTCATCTGGTTATAGGTTTTTTTGTGTATGATGCCTTTGATTGTCCTATATCCTGTCAATGTCACATGACAAAATGATGTAATGAATCCTTACTGTCAGGGTTCCTTAGCCCTGGCCTGGACCGCAAAACACTGCGCTGGTTTTTGTTGTGGCTTGGCACCATATTAATCAATTAAAGCATTTGATTACACAGTGAATTTGCTTAACCTACTTTTTTGTGTCTGAACTGTGGTGGAATTTAAGGTTCTTCAGAATCAGGACCCAGCTTAGAATTAACACATTTATTAGTTTTATTCTCAAATATGGTCAAATACCCAAGGTGTAATACCTCATACATCTGTAGAGACAATGCATGCCCATTCATTCGTTCAATCCTCTGTCTGTTTGTGTGTTCGTTCATCCATTCGCCCATGAATTCATTCATTCCAGGTACTTGCCAGGTCTAGCAGTTGACTCTGGGACCCATGGGGTTGTCAAGTCCAGGCTTAAAGCATTACTGGATAGTATGTAGATTGTAGGTAGATGGCAAGCCCAGTTTGACTGAATGGCCTGTTTCTAAATGACATGCCTTTTATGCCTTTGTTCGTTTGTTCGTTCGTTCATTCATTCACACTCTTCTGTCAAAATCTCTTTGCTCCTCTCGTTTTCATCCTCCGGTCCCCATGCCATCCCTCCCTAATTGGGCCCTCTTCTCGGTCCTTTTTCTCCCGCTGTCAGAGCCCCCCCACTGGGGGAATTAGTTCCTCTCAGCAGGCAGGATGGCTGAATCGCTGTGTATGCTCCACCACCCTCTGAGAATCATTCCCGTTTGCCCCGCATCTCGCTGAAAAAAAACCCCAAACGCTGGGAATTTTTTTGGGATTTTGAAGCTCTGAGCACGACTCCCGGACTCAGTAGATTCATCGTTCTACCCTCGACACCACTGGCCGATGAAAACACAGTGTGCTTAATCTCCCTCCCACACTTAACCACAGCACTTACGCCATGTTGTAGGTTCAGGAAATGGCTTCTGCTATCAGTCATAGCACTAATAGCTCAGCATCGTCTGTGCTTGTTGCCTAACCTTTTTACGTATCACTGTTGTGAGGCACTCTGGGTAAGGGATATGCTGAAGGCGTAAATTTAATGTGCACGTAACACCGTCTGCTTTAGATTGATGAATTCTTACTCTGACACTTTAAACGTATGCTCTTACAACAAAAAATACATATGTCTCAGTCCTTTCGGCTGCTTTCAGGACCTGGTCAATGTCAAAAAGTATAAAGATATGGGGATACAAAACCTTTTACCACCAGGACAGTAATTCTATCCGAATCAGTGCCAGTTGGCAGATTTCCAAATCACCCCAGTTAAATGAGACATTAGAGCAGTGGAAAGTTATCTCTATCTCTGGTTATCCAGTCCTCTGACAGCTGGCCTTCAGCACAGCGCTGAACGAATCTGCTTTGGCAGCACTTCATAATGGTGGGGGTATGAATTATGCATGGTTTTAATCAACGTGCTGAGTGAAAAGGATGGAAGGATGGACAGATGAGTGGGATGTGGGGAGTGAGATTCCTCCGCTAGCCGCCGGAAAGTTCTGGTTCTTGCACCCTGTGATGCAGGTGCCATGGAAACGCTGCAGGAACTGACAAGTGTGAATAGCTGTGTGTGGCCTGTAGGGTGTAAAATAGTCACTGGCTCTCCTGCAGTACTGTGTGTGGCCTGTAGGGTGTAAAATAGTCACTGGCTCTCTCCTGTAGTACTGTGTGTGGCCTGTAGGGTGTAAAATAGTCACTGGATCTCTCCTGTAGTACTGTGTGTGGCCTGTAGGGTGTAAAATAGTCACTGGCTCTCTCCTGTAGTACTATGTGTGGCCTGTAGGGTGTGAAATAGTCACTGGATCTCTCCTGTAGTACTGTGTGTGGCCTGTAGGGTGTAAAATAGTCACTGGCTCTCTCCTGTAGTACTATGTGTGGCCTGTAGGGTGTAAAATAGTCACTGGATCTCTCCTGTAGTACTGTGCGTTGCCTGTAGGGTGTAAAATAGTCACTGGCTCTCCTGTAGTACTGTATGTGACCTGTAGGGTGTAAAATAGTCACTTAGTACTGTGTGTGGCCTGTAGGGTGTAAAATAGTCACTGGATCTCTCCTGTAGTACTGTGTGTGGCCTGTAGGGTGTAAAATAGTCACTGTCTCTCTCCTGTAGTACTGTGTGTGGCCTGTAGGGTGTAAAATAGTCACTGTCTCTCCTGTAGTACTTTGTGTGGCCTGTAGGGTTTAAAACAGTGTCCTTTAGTTCTGTGTGGCCTGTGCTTCTCTAGATTTATTGGCAAAGGGCGTCCACAGAGTTGGGCAGGGCTGTTGTTATGCCACAGGGGACAGGGTAGTTTGTCAGGCGGATAGTTATTATCCCGACTAGTGAGGCTACAGTTTTAGCGAGCAGCGGCTAAGCTGATGATACATGAGGCTGCTTTTGGGGCAATATAGAAGAGCAATGGGATGAGACGTTGTGCAGCTGGAAATGATGGACAACTTGCATTATGCTCTGTGAAAAATTGAAGCGTCAAAAGAAACGTGACTGATATAAATATTCTTCTCCCCTACTTCGTCATTCACCTTCCACGGCTTATTAATCTCAAATAAGATGCAATAGATATCGTTGAGATTGAGTGAAATAAATTTGTTTTGCCCAGGCTTCCTGCAACACAAAGCCCACAGTCTTGAACCCAGTCAGGCACTGAAGATTTTTTAGTAGAAAAGTCAGTCACACTTTCTTCTCATTCTCAAAAGCCAGTTAAGAAAATGGTAAGTGGCCAGTATGTGTCTGGTCAGTTCAAGATATTCAGAATCAAATCTAAATACTGCATATAAAAATATATGCAGACATCTAACAAGCTTACCTTTGGTACTGCTGCAAGCTATTGTAGCCCAATCACTTACAATGGGCGAGTTAGCTTACTTGCAGAGCTAATGTCATCATAGTTAATGATTTAAGCATTTGAAAATGTTAAATCAGTCATATGTTTATAACTCTTGAGGCTTATTAGTGTTTTCTCTTGCTATGTTGTAGGATGTTGACATGGCCAGTACATCACAATCTGATTGAGGGACCAAAAGACAGAGCATTGACCAAAATTTTCATATTTTTGTCAATTTTTGGTCATTCTTCAACACCATTTTGGACCAGCAGGAAATGATGCAGAACTGAGAACCTGTTAGGAGTAGCCAGGTGGGCCTGTGAATCTGCAGTGGATGCTGATGTTGTCATGGATACTGGCGTCCCCTACATTACGCAAATAAATAATGCAAAGTCAAACACATGCTAACGGAAATGCATCCACGCGTGAAAGGGTACGCCAACATGCCTGATTATGTAAGCTTAGTACACGACCTTAGTGCACGTGGCGCTCCTCACTAAAATTGGGTTTATTAGAAACAAAGCTTTTCAGATGTGTTTATGTCACACTCATGTTCAGTCATGGTACTGATTTGCAGAGGGACTTCCATCTGTGGGTCAGTGTGCAGTAGTTCATGGCAGCCTTTCTTAACTACATGTATTATTAACCTACGGCTAGCCCCCATTTGCACGATCATGCCCACTCCAGTCGCCCCATCAACCCCTCCCCAGTTGCACCATCCCCTGGGCTTCTGGATGACCCATCCCACAAGCCCCTGCCCTGAGGGGGGTGGAGGGGGGGAGTCTGTAGGGTGAACTCCTGTTGAACCGAGACCATGTGAATAAGTGAGTGAGTAAGTGACAGAGTGAGCGAGTAAGTGACGGTCGTGTTCATCTCATGAGCGATGGAGGCTCTTTGTTCGCCATCTCATCAGCATTAGGCCAGCATGCAAAACCATCTGGCTGGGGTTCCCGTCATGAATGATCCACTGCACACACTGAGCGCGCTCAGAAGCTGTGCTGCTTCATTTACATGTCTGCAAAAACATAGAGCTGTACCACAGACAGCCAGCTGGGACCCAGAGAGCTCCAGAGTGCATAGGTCTTTGTTTTCATTTGATAAAGACTCAATGTTGGGATGATGCATGTTAATTGTGTAGAATAAAAAGGACACCCTGTAATTCTCCAGAACTATGGGTAATAACCCCTTAGCAACCCCCCATAGAAGGGGGGCACATCGTTTTAAGCCAATTTTTTTGCATCAACCAAAAATGGACTGGCCCAAACCCAAACCTCTCACCTGTCTCAAAAAACCCAGCAACAGGCCTCCAGACAGTATCACCAGTTCATACAATAACCTCCGACAAGACGGAGAGCTGCAGTCCTGCTGGCCAGCTGCACTAACCCCCGTCCACCCTCATCCTCCAGAGAGATTGAGAGAGAGTCAGAAATGAAGAAAGAGAGAGAGAGTAAGCGAGAGAGAGAGAGGAGGGAGTGTGAGAGAGAAATACAGAAATAAAGAGAGCCGTTGAGCTGTGACCCGCAGTACAGTCATATCCATTGCCAGTACAGCTATTCCCTCCCTTTATAAATCCTCCAGTCTACAAAACCCATTACCTTGTCTCTCTCTTTTTTAAATGGTGACTGGAGGAACACACACTGCATTCCATCACAGAGTGATTCTTCCATTTTACTTTATTTTATTTCTTTATTTTTTTGCTGACTGAATGTGGTGTGGCCTCTGGTCCCGGGGTGACCCAGCAGGTGAGGTGGGGACAGAGAGACGCGCTAAGCGAACAAACGCGGCTCGAGGCTGTTATTCATTTATGTTCTGCAGCGTCATTCACATGAGTGCATTAGCCGCTAAATTAGCTCAAAAGAGCTCACCTCCCCATGGCGAACTGTAGGCTAATTTGCACAGCGTGACTCCAGAGTTTTATTTTATTTTGCTTATTTATTTTTGTATTTATTTGGATTAGCCTCGGTATTCCCTGCCTGAAGCTCTCTGCTGTGTGCTGCAGCGTTATCAGTTAGAATTTTTGATTTTTATATATATATATTTTTTTTTATTTTGTGACTTAGCATCAGTTTTAGCGTGTAATCATCTGTTACATAGCCCCAGCCTCTGCAGGCAAACAGGCTGTCAGCGGGAGCATTGACCAGGACAAAAACAGCAATAAAGCCAGCTATGAGAATCTGATGAGAAATCTAACAGAGACACACAATATAAGTGTGTGTGCGTGTGTGCATGTGTGTGCATGTGTGAGTGTGTGTGAGTGTGTGAGTGTGTGAGTGCTTGTGAGTATGTGTGTGTGTGTGAGTGCTTGTGAGTGTGTGTGTGTATGCGCAGGCTGAAGTTATTAACAGGAGATAACGATGACGGAGGTGCGGTGTTGTAGCACCGCTTTGAGGAGGTAACGCCGCTGAAGAAGAGAGAGAGGGCCATGGCAGTGCCGAGAGGAGGTGAGACCGGAGGAGAAGCCATGTTATAAGGAGGTGCAGCCAGGGGGTAAGTAACTTTACCTACTTTGAGTCAAGAGGAGAAGCTCCTCCCCTGGTTTCACATGTGTCGGAGGGGAAACCCAGAGAGGCACATCTTTAATCCACTGTTTTTGGGAGGTGGTACCGCTGTAGCAGTAATGGAAGTGAGTTAAACCTGTGGTGCAGTGTTATGAAACCCTGCAATGTTATAGCACAGTTATAAAGAGAGGAAACCCATATTGCAATGTTAAACCACTGTTATATAGAGGTGAACCCTGGGGTGCAGTGTTATATCACTGTTACAAAGAGGTAAAATGCCTAGTGAAGTGATATTGCACTGTTACAAGGAGGTGAAACCAGTGGAGGAGTAACTTTAACCAGTTGGGAATCAGAGGAAAAGCTAGCTAGCTAACATAAGAGGTGACACAAGGTGAAAAGCTAATTAGCAAACATAGGAGGTGACACAAGGAGAAAAGCTAGTTAGCAAACATAGGAGGTGACACAAGGAGAAAAGCTAGTTAGCAAACATAGGTGACACAAGGAGAAAAGCAAATGTAGGAGGTGAAATGAGGTGAAAACATAGGTGAAACAAGGAGAAAAGCTAGTTAGCAAACAAAGGAGGTGAAACAAGGAGAAAAGCTAGTTAGAAAATGTAGGAGGTGAAACGAGGTGAAAAGCTACTTAGTAAACAAAAGAGGTGAAACAAGGAGAAAAGCTAGTTGCTAAATGAAGGAGGTGAAACAAGGAGAAAAGCTAGTTAGCAAGCGCAGAGGTGAAACCAGGCCTGCAGGCCTGGGAGGCAGAGCTTGTAGGCACCCAGAGAGGAGGGGAGGAGAGGAACAACACACCGGGCGAGGTAGAGCAGGCGATGCAGCATGTTTTAGAGGGTGATTAATGAGTGGGACACCCTCCATGTGAATATTTCACCCGCGCGAATGAAAGAGGGAGGGCAGAAAACATGGGGAGGGAAACGCATGCCGCATATCCCAGATGCCCTTTCTGCTGCTCCTACTGTGACAGTGGGGAATTTCTAATGAACGCCAGCGTTAAGATCCACAACCCCCCTCTACCACCCCCCCCCCCACACGAGTGCTGCCTGCTGATAGGGACCCAAGTTCACCCAAAGACTGCCTCACCTCCAAAGAGAGAGTCTTACATCAATGGGAATGTTCCTCACCAGCAATATCTGCAGCCCTGGAATCCAGATAAGATTCCTGCCCTCCTCTCTCTCTCTCTCTTTCTCTCTCTATGTCTCTCTCTCTCTCTTTCTCTCACTGTCTCTCTCTCTCTCTCTCTCTCTCTCTCTCTCTCTCTCTCTCTCTCTCTCTCTCTCTCTTTCTCTCTCTCTCTCTTTCTGTTTCTCTCTCTCTTTCAATTTCAATTTCAATTTGCTTTATTAACAGGACAGCAAAACTCATATTGCCAAAGCAACATACAAAATTGCATAAACAACACATTAACAACAATACAAAGTGTAATTTACAATGCTTAAAATAACTACACATAACAAAGACAAGGAAAAATAAATAAATATACATATACATGCACACACATACATTATATGTATTCATATACTTACACATACATATACACACATATACCTATATATACACATACACAGACATACATACACAGTATGCAGTATACATATATTTCTTTTTATTCTTTATTTATCCCTTTGTTTATATAGAGTTTGCCCTCTTCCTGTCCGTTATTGTATGGCAGGTGGCTACATAATTTGGCTGCTTGTTGTTGTTTTTGTTGTTGCAGTTCTCTCTCTTTCTCTCTCTCTCTTACTTGTGTATTCTGTCTCAAATCCACACCTAATGTAATGACAAGCTCAGTCGTACACTACCAATTCCTTTGAGGAAGAAAAGCACTGAAAAAGGCAAGCGGAAAAAAATGTCATTATAAATATTTACATTTTGACAGCAGCGGAACATTGCAGAACTGGCTCATTAATTTAGGTATTTATTAATTCGTTCAGATCACAGTGCCTGAGTCACTTGCTGTCTCTCATACTGCTGTTTGTTTGACACAATATCCTTTGTCGCGCCCTCTCTCGGGATATGGTTGCTGAGAGACGAAGAAAAACAGCACAGCCTGTCGCGAACAGCATACATGACTGCATGAGAATATCAGCATTACATTACTACATGACAGCTCTCATGCTTCTCAGATTAGGAGTGCTGGTCTGGGATCAGAATTCCTCTGCTCATATCCAAACCTTATAAACCAGAGGCACATCCTGATCTCTCACTATCACTCCTACCCCGGAGCAGAGATGCTTTATGGAATGCAGCCCCTACGTTGCCACGGTGTGCGCTGATGAGTGTTACGGGATCTCTGAAAGCTGGGAGGAACACTCTGGAAGGACAGCTCTGTTAAGAGTTTAGGAAAAGGGTTTTAAATTCTCCCGCTCCTGCTTCTTAAAATGATCTCCAAAAATGATTTAAATTAAAGGAGCTTATCACTTAAGATTCATTTAAAGCGATGGTCAAGTAAAGATCTGGAATTAATCAAACTGGGGACTGTCATTGTGCTTTTTGATTTTATGACATTTTTTATCTTGGTTTCAATGTATAAATGTATTATATTTGTCAGTTATATGTTTTATGTGGGTCATTGTCTGTAACGTGTATTTCAAGCTGCTTTCTTGGCCTGGTCTCTCTTGCAAAAGAAATTTTAAATCTCAAGAGACAAACTGGTTAAATAAAGGTTAAATAAATAAATAAACAAACACACCGGGCACAGGGCAGGCTGTGTTCTGGATGAAGGACAGTTGGTGATGAATATTTGAACAAGATGCTGGGACATTTCTCTTTTTTTTCTTTTTGCTCGTGCCTTTCTCAAGGTTGCTTCGGTTTTTTCCACACTGTATGTGGGTAGCTGTATGTGACAGCTTCATGTAGATACAAAACTAATGCTGCCCTCGACATGATTAATAATAAAACCGTTTCTCTCTCCTTCAGGCTTCGATCTTCAAGGTCTCTCTCTCCCTCTATCTCACATGTCCAACTTTAAGTTTATTGTCATGTGCTTTAAAAATACGATGAAATGCGTGTGCTTCGACTCTCTCCGCCTTAACATAGATGCACAACATCACAAAAAAACAACAAAGGACACATTATATACATGTCTGTACACATGTATACACATTGCATATAGGTAAACATTACATACACAATATACAGTACACAATAACATTACATATTATACAACAACAATGTGCAGCAAAAATTGTGTATATTCCTAAAGCTGTTCAGTAAGAGGGCTAATCTACACTTTGGGTCTGTATTCATAAAACATTCTGTCATGTGATGTGATGCTCAGGTTTTCCAAGGTTTGGTAACTTTGACGAATGTTTCAGGAAACAGCTGCTTCATTCAGTAAGCGAGTTTCTAATGACAATAAAACTTTTTATTGGCTTATAGTCATTCTGCTTATGGCTTATCTCAGCCTCTTTGTTGCTTATGACTGTACTGTTATGTTTCTATATGTGATACGTCATGGAGGATTTTCAGTAAAAACTGGGACGGTCTTTTTGGCAGTAACTTACGGGCATTTACTTTGATCATGGGCCCCAAACTTCAGATTGGTATCTGGGAAACATGACACTGTCTTGTGCAAGGATTACTCTCAATTTCAGATAGTAAATGAAAGCTTCATTTTGGGCGAACTTTCCATTTAAAATGATACAAATAAAAATAAATGGAATCAATGCTAAAAAATTCAATACTCAGCAAATTACAACAATACGAATTAGCTAATACTTCAACAACACTGACAAAGCTTTTTTTGCCTCACAAAACTCTATGTCTTAGTCCTTTTTGTCTCTTTATTTTCACATTACCATTTCACAGTTTAGCTCTGATCGATTTAAACTCAGCTGCAGTTGGTTTTGTTTGACTAATGAAGCCACAGATGATGGTTTTCCTGTCTTATCCACTCTGGAACAAGCTGCAGATACCAAAACCAATTACAGTCCAAATGCCAGAAATGAAAATGCATTACTTAGGATATTAATTTCAAGAATTGTTTTAATATTTATAAGTTCTGCAATCTCATTTTTTTTGCTAAGATTCAAAACCAAATGGGTCTGACCTAGTCATGAATGAAATTGTACATTTGACCCCAAACTGACCAACCTGCAGGTTACTAGTTGATCAACACACTTGTGCAGGCTAAAACAGAGAAAGAGGATTCAGGACACATTCATTTAATCAGTGAATACCTATGGCATGTTTCTGTGACCAAGGCATGCAATGATGTCACAATGAAGTCATGAATCAATGGAATGATGATACTTTCCACATTGTCTTCACTTACAAAATCTTTTCCTGACTTTTTTGTGACATCATTCAATACATTCTAAAACAGACTGAATGTCACAGTTACATCCTGGAGTGGTGTACATTTGCACAAAGACTCGATACTTCAGTGGGTGGCAGGATACTCTTTGGGAAACAACATTTCAGCTTACGTATGGTCTCTACAAAAATCGATGGCTGCCATTAAACATGTCCTACAGAATGCTCAAATTGTAGAGACGGTCTGATTCACGATCATTGAACGACTACCTCTTTACAGCTGTAAAGCTGCAATGCCTCTGAGAAATTCATTTTCGCTCAATAAAATGTGTTCATCAGCCATCAGCACCACAATAAAAATGAGGCACAAACAAAGAGAAGGCGAGATAATTGTCCAACACCATCTTGATGGAGGGACATTAGGCAAAGGAGCAGTGCATTGTCTCATTTCAGAACCCGTAGCCATTAATTAAAAACAAAAGCAGTTTAGAACAGCGGTATGGGGATAGGAAACATCTTCCTTGTGCCTCTCATTTCCTCATGTGCCACATCGCACATCCCAAATCACTATTCTGCCAGCGCTTTGTCCTCCCGAGTCAAATACCGGCCTAGCTCATCGTGCCAAGGTTGCTCCTATGCGCCAACGCGCCAGAGTGAGGGTGCGTACTGTTTACTTTGGGCCTGACCCATCCTCTCCGCCGCACGGCGCGATGCCTGGAGAGGAGGAGGGAACGCCGTCGTTTGCGTCCAGGTGCGGGTAATTGTCTGGTAATTAGCTCAGTTAACGAGCCGCTAAATGCAAAATCATCACAAGAGGGGAAGAAAAACTATAAACTCCCCAGAGTGTGCTGAGAAAGAGGAAACCATAACAGCGCATAAGTGCTGGCATAAAAATACAAAACTCAGCAAACGTGTGCCGTTATCTAAATAACACAACACAAATCATCCTTTTAAACCATGACTTCCCATGCAAATATAATTGTTAGTGAAGGTAAATGTGTTTTCAGTCTAACCTTACATGTGCATGGTAACCTGAGTCCATCAGGTAATTACGGTTTATTACACGTTTAGGCTGGCCTCGCTCAAAGTCTCCTTCATTCTCTCTCTCTCATGCACAAATTTAAATCCAAAATAACCATCAATGAAGCATGTGTACAGAGGGGCAGCACAAAAATTGTACTTTTTTTAAATATGAAATGTTGATATGCAGTCCCACACTCATTCAGGGTAAACTATTAGAGCTCTTACAGCTGGGTTTCTCTCAGCCCAGTACAAATGTACGCTTTTACACTGTACACTTTTGTAGAATACTTACACAACTTATCATTTGCTGTGTAGCCCAATATCTTTTGCTTTTTGGTCCACACTTACACCGTCAGTACAGAGTGCCTCTGGCTTCTGACTCAAGTAGGGGAGAAGAGTGAACTCCACTTGACAAACTGCAACTCAAAACAACCATAAAGTGTGTGGTGACATTCCCTGGCTATTACATTAAAAAAATCAATCTACCATTGTTTGTTGCTTTGAGCCTGTTAATGAAAAACCACCGTGATGGCATGGGTGAAAATAAATCCCTGTAAATGACTTCCTTTCACAGTGAGTGTTTATTCTTCTCCTCTGAAAAACAGCCTCAGGACTGGCTTTAGATTGGGGATTACGTTCCTCTAAGTTTCTGAAACACAAAATAAAGCCAGATTCACATGCGCAAACAAACAGCTCGCTGAATTCCCCCCCCTGGACTGTACTTCAGCAGCCCCTGGGCCACACGTTCTCTCTGTTACTTCAGAAACAAACAAAGAAACAGATTATTTTATTTTGCACGCTGTCTCGGCAGGCAGCCATATCAATTGCAGTGCTCAGACGCGTGGATCTTTGCTATTAATGTTATCATGCTGTATTCAGGGGAAATTACTATACAAATCATTCCTCAAATCACACACACACACACACACACACACACACACACACACACACACACACACACACACACACACACACTCACACACAAACACACACAAACACACATGCTCACACACACACACACACACACACTCACACACACACACACACACAACACAAATACACACACACACACAAACACAAACACACACACACAAAAACACCAACACACACGCACACAAACACACACACACACACTCACACGCTATACACACATACACATGCTGAGACCGTGCAGTGCCCTGAAAAACGTCAGAGTAGGCCAGAGCCTGCACCCTCCCTGGCCCTCGACTGTAGGTGATAAAAGCACATTTTGAGGATAAGCTGATATCACACATATCGCCTCTTTTACTTTTTCTGCCACCCTGAGAGAATCAGTGAGCCAACCGGCTGCTCTTAGTCTGACACCATATTCGTTGTTTACAAATGCATCCCATTCATCTTAGCCATGTAGCGCTCTAGCCGTCTCCCTCATTTTAGCTACACCTGGATGTCCAGAAACGTTTAGGAAGCATAAGCACTCATGGGCCCATTAGCGCTCTTTAGCTCGCAGCTGCTCGGCTCTCTGTTAGCGGATGTAAATGAGGTTTCACAGCGAACAGAGGAAATCTCACCTCGGACCATGTCTGTGTGCCGCAGACTACCTTGTTGATGTTAGGCGGCCATTTTGCAACAGCGCGCCTACCTCACATCGGCTGGAGGCGGACGGGGAGGGAGTTACTGAGCCAGCCATGCTTGGAGATAGATTTAAAGAGCCAAGTTTTTCTCTTCCTGCTATTCCCATTAAATGCCACTCAAGAGCTGGAATTGCTGATGCGCATAATTCGAATCGCTGTAGGCTGTCCGATAAGAACACGATGTCACACTTCATAGTGAGGGGTTATCAAAGCCCCAGACGTAGTCTTCTATTTACCGTGTGGGTGTGTGGTTCTGAAATAATACAAATAAAACATGCATATTAATTGGCAAATAACTCCCAGCCACAAGGAAGTCTGCGCGTGAAATAAACACAGAAAGAAAATACATTAGCAATACAGTCCACTCCCATTGGCTCAAAGTTCTTGCGAGATGTTGTCGGCTGTCGGTTAAGACTGAGTCCAGTTGAGAGTGGTGATTCTAGGGGGGGCTAAAGCTGTCAAGAGGAGCCTTCTTTACACCATGGGGTCATTTAATGACAGTGACTCACAGCCCCCGGGTGAGAATCTCACCCTGAAGACGGAAAGCTGGATGACAGCTGAGTGGCTCGTCCTGTTAAAGGCCCTCTCCAGCCAAAGTCACAGCCTAATTTTACTCAGATAAGTTCCCATTAAGCCGAAGTAGAGAGTGGTGACGCAGGCGTGGTGCTAGTTTTCAAACTTATACACCCTCATTTGCTCAGCAACTTTATGAATGGGATAGATGTCACATCTGTAAATCATGCGAGAATAACACATGTCATAACATACGAGGAATCATATCAGGAGGGAGTCAGAGTATTTATTTGTAAATAACTGCATAGCCCACACTTTCAGTGGCATGCAGGTTTTCAGGCCTACATCATTGTGCGGCACCATTTTGAACTACAGAACGTGATTTATGGAGGAAAAATGACACATGAGTCAGGCAGGTATTTACGTCACCGTCCCTGTGAGTGTGCACGCACCCCACTGTCTTTCATTATAACCGAGGACAGAGGGAGAGGGTGAGGATGAGGATGGCCTGGGAGAGGAAGATGCAGTCTGAAAGGCTGGGTTGTCAGTCTGCAGTGAAGAACAGGGAGGGATCCAGCTGTCTGACAGTTCGGAAGGCCAATCCAACCAATGAGGAACGGGCTCTGATCCCATAACTATGCCATCATAACTAAGCACCGGACAGACTGACTCCGCCATGACAATATGTCAGAGATTGAGAATGTGGAGTCCAGACTACAACTCTTCTGACGCTGACACTTTTCTCAGCACAAGGAAAACAAAACATCTCTTTTATGTCCATGCTATCATCCAAATACCCTCCCTACAGCAGAGGCACAACAAACTGAAAAAGTTTCTTTCCAAACTGCAGTTAATCTTGTAAACAACTTGCATTAGACATTTATAACGAGGGTGGCATTTGAATGATATCTTTTTTTTTGCCTGTGTTTGCACTTAAACATAGTTTTTTGTATTTTGTTTTTTGTATTGTGTCTGATCTTTGCAGGTCTGAATGCAAACCTTCTCATGTGAGGATAATAAATCTGACTCAGTGTCTGTTCATTTTTCAAAGGAATTGTTCTCTCCTTCTCTCTGTATCCCCTCTACTTCAGTTGAGCGCTGCTTCATTGACCACCAAAGCAGTATTTCCAAACCATATACAAATAATGATATATGAAGTATTATTATTATTAATATTAGTATCAATAATTATTACACACTTTCATGTTAATTAACATGCAAACATCTCTCCCCCTTCTCTTTATTTTTCCTCTTTATAATCTTTCTCTCTCTCCTCTTTCTCCTCTCCTTTCTTTCTCTCATTTCTTTCTGTTTTTCTCTTTCAGCATTGCCTCCTGTGAGACTGAAGACAGTCATTTCCGCAGTGGAGCAGAGGGTGATAAACATGGCCCGATCTGCTGGGGAAGATAGTGGCAGCGATGCAGAATCAGTATTCCAGCAATGCCTCCAGAAGCTAAGAGAGAGCCACACACACACACACACACACACACACACACACATACACACACACGCATGCACACACACACACATACACACACACGCACACACTCACACGCACACATGGACACACACACACACGCACGCACACATGCACACTCACACAAACACACACACTCTCACACACACACACACACACACATACACACAAATATATATAGACACAAACAAACATATATATATATACAAATACACACACACACATATATATATATATACACAGACATACAAAGACAAATATGTGCACTCACAAACACACACATACAAATACATATACAGGCACACATGCATACGCGTACAAATGCATATATAGACACAAACGCATTCAAATATAGATAATAATAAATATTAATAGAGTCAATGCACATGGTTTGTCATCGATTGCCAGGAAACAAGAAAAACCTGCAAACACTGAGTTTGACATGCCTGGTCCAGAATGACACTACACAGGACTTACACACTGTCATTATCACGCTACTTTCTATAGTCATTGAGTGGGCCCTTTCACCCAATCATAATCATAATTTTAAAATTATTAAAGGTAATAATTTTGGCCATGACACATCTGTCAAGAAGATTTTAATGAAAAGGAAGTATGGGATATTGGTTTCATCCATGAAACTTAGCAGGGGGGCTCTCTCAAATAACTCAAAGATATTGGCAAACAGGGACTAGCGATAAAGCAGCAACATCAAGACCAAATAAAAAAAAAAAAAAAAAGACAAGACAAGACAACCACACAGAGACAGAGACACTTCACACAAGACGTCTGTCTAAGGGGAAAACATTTCATACTCCAAAGGACTTGGGGGGGGGGGGAGACAGAGCGAAAGAGAGGCCCACTCAATGAGTCTACACATGCCTTTTATAGGTCAAACTCCACAATCTGTGCTGGCACACAAAGCCAGGCCGTTTATTGATCTTTAAAGCTTTAAATTGTTCGTTGGCAGCTTACCGTCTTTGGCTTGGGCGAGGAGCCAGGTTCCTCTCTCTGGTACATCGTTCTGTTGGCACCATTATGCACACGTTTGTGTGTGTGTGTGTGAGTGTGTTGTGTGTTGTGTGTTCACTAAAAAGGGGGAATAGACACATAGACTTATCCAGAGCAACTTACACAGTTGACATCAGTACTCACTACCTATTTATCCAGCTGGATATTTTTAGTGTCGCACCTTGCTCAGAGGTACTGCAGCAGAGTCCTACCTGGGACTGACATTCACTACCTCTGAGATGAGCACCTACACCAGTATTATAGGGCACTGCTGCCCCCAAGCAAATAAACACTTCATTCATTATTTCATTATTTAAGTTATGTTTTATTTTATTAAGTCTTCAGAATGTGAAAGAACTGAAATGGTGATTAAACTAAGGGTTTAAGTGTTATGGATGATTAATCGACTAAGGTCTGGATGCAATTCATGGAGTCTTATTATGTACCAAAACTCCAACTGATCCTGAAACAGCTTTCCAGTTCGACTCATCTGGCCCCGCCCACGCCTGCTTATTGTATAATTTTGCATTTGTGTATGAGGAAAGAAACCAGCATGCTCTCCAGTTCTGTGGTGTGTTTGCAGCCACCAGCTCTCAATGGAGGACGAAACCCTGGTGTGGGCGTTTTTGTCACGCCAATATTTTGGAAAGAATTACCGCGGGCAGATTGTGGTGAAACAATGATAATTATTTGCAGATCAGACGGGCTGAGCTTTGGAGGTAAAATGTTTGTTTTTGCACGCACCCTCCTCACAGCATAGCGCAGCTCACCTGCACTCACCCTCCCTCACAGCGCAGCGCAGCGCAGCTCACCTGCACTCACCCTCCCTCACAGCGCAGCGCAGCGCAGCTCACCTGCACTCACCCTCCCTCACAGCGCAGCGCAGCTCACCTGCACGCACCCTCCCTCACAGCGCAGCGCAGCTCACCTGCACTCACCCTCCCTCACAGCGCAGCGCAGCTCACCTGCACGCACCCTCCCTCACAGCGCAGCGCAGCTCACCTGCACTCACCCTCCCTCACAGCGCAGCGCAGCTCACCTGCACGCACCCTCCCTCACAGCGCAGCGCAGCTCACCTGCACTCACCCTCCCTCACAGCGCAGCGCAGCTCACCTGCACGTACCCTCCCTCACAGACACACACACGCACACTCACACACACACACACACACACACACACACACACACACGCAAACACACACACATACACACACAAACACAAACACACACACTCACACACATACACATACACATACACACACACACACACACACTCACACACACCCAAACACACAATCACACACACTCACACACAGTCAGCTGTCCTTCTCCTACCAGCTGTCCTGCTCCTGCGAGCTGTCCTGCTCCTGCCAGCTGTCCTGCTCCTGCCAGCTGTCCTGCTCCTCTCAGCTGTCCTGCTCCTGCCAGCTGTCCTTCTCCTCTCAGCTGTCCTGCTCCTCTCAGCTGTCCTGCTCCTGTCAGCTGTCCTGCTCCTGCCAGCTGTCCTGCTCCTCTCAGCTGTCCTGCTCCTGCCAGCTGTCCTTCTCCTCTCAGCTGTCCTTCTCCTCTCAGCTGTCCTGCTCCTCTCAGCTGTCCTGCTCCTCTCAGCTGTCCTGCTCCTGTCAGCTGTCCTGCTCCTGCGAGCTGTCCTGCTCCTGCCAGCTGTCTCCCTCCCATAAGCTGTTCCCTGATAGGAGCGTTTTCAAACCCCCCGACCCCCACCCGCCCTCTCCCACCCTCTCAGGAGTTAGCCAGCATTCCCAGAGCAATTAAAATTATACAAACCCCACATACATAAGAAC
This sequence comes from Albula goreensis, assembly GCA_022829145.1. NCBI lineage: Eukaryota > Metazoa > Chordata > Actinopteri > Albuliformes > Albulidae > Albula > Albula goreensis. The sequence continues at coordinate 2,949,866 of CM040749.1, forward strand.
AAATAAAAAGGAAATTATAACACAGAGAATATGGTATTATACCAAAAACATTAAAAGATAAAATAGAAAAAGAGCTATATGACATATCTGAATATAACATATTTTATATTTTTACAGCAGGTGAACTTGTCCCCAACCCCCACAAACATGAAAAACAGAGAGTGAAGAGGAGAGAGAAAAACGCTGACTGATTTGACAGTAAAGGCACCCGAGCGCAGGCGGTCTGACAGAGCAGTTCTGGGACTCCGCAGCCTCGCAGAGAAACGGGGACTGCACCTCTGCACTTTCAGCGCACAGCGAGTGACATGGCGGCTCGACGAGTTAATTGCGGCGGGGCGGGGCCGGGCCGAAGGCTCCTGGCTGGAACTGGGCCACGATCTCCGCAGATCTCCGGCGCGGAACGGGGCCGTGGGCGGGGTTGGGGTGGGGGGATCCAGAGGAAATATGGAGTTATTTTGAGCTGCGGTGACAGTGTGTGAGTTCTGGGTGAGAGCGGGGACCAGCAGGGGGGTCTGGCATCCCGACACAGATGCAGCTCGCTGCATGGGAGACAGGTCCCTCCTTTCAAACAGGGAGACAGTAGGGCTGTACTGCTTTATCACCCCCGTCTGGCGGAGAGATGTTTATTGCTGTTGACACGTTTCATGAGACGCATCACTTCTTTTTTTCTTCTCAGTTTCATGGCACTGCTGTAAAAAAACACATTCAATATGCAAGAGATTCTGATTTCAAAATCAGCAGAAAAAAGTTGTTTGTCAGGAAAGCAACATTTCATTTCATGTTATGACTGCACTTAGCGCTTGAAAAGAAAATGGAAAACAAATTCTCAGAATATTGCAGTTTTGAGATGTTGACAGATTCGCAGAATATGAATTTCCTGGTATGAATTTCCTGGATCTCGAGCGTCTGGATCAGATCAGGGCTGTTGTGGTGACCAGCCAGTTCCAGAGATCCAACAAGATGCCAGAGTGTTTACCCTTTATGCTGAGCCTCTCTCTGGGAATGGATTTGCATGCTAAACCTCACCCCATTGCTCATTAGCGCCCCCTCTGGTTGACCTGAGTAATCGAGAAAGAGAGAAAGGGTAAAGAAACAAGGGTAGGCTGGAATTGTTTCTCATTAAAGCTGAGACAGGAAGTGATGTCAGGGTGATAAATATGCCAGCACGGTCTCTCGCAGTTTAAAAAAAAGAAACCGTTAAACCCTTATAAACTCACAGAGGTACAACAGAGCTGTAATGGGAAAGATCTTTCAAAACGCTCTCAGAGCCGCTCACAACAGAGATGCTAAAAACTGGGCCATCACTGGTACAGTTTCCTGTTTTACCGCCTGACTGTTTACCCTCCCCCCCCCCCCACAGCACAAACCCACCCCTCCCACCGACAAATTACAATAACACCAAACAACAATAACGCTCCCCGCAGCGATGGATGCCTGATTGGCCGTCAGCCGCTGACAGGCTGATCTCCGAGGCCTTGATGCCGGAGATAAAGCCGCGGAGACACGGTTGGGGATGTGGATCGGGCCGAACGCTGCCTCTCCCAGCAGTCTGCGGTTCACACATTCATCACGGGGAGGACGGGACTGGCTTTGCATCTGGAGGTCTTTGCAAAATGGCCGCAAACGGCTTTGAGCTCCGCACTCAATGACTGGCAGAAAAATACACAAAAAAAACCAAAACAAATTGTGTAAATGCATACAGAGTAGCTCAGTCAGGATATAGTGGCTCAGTCAGTAAAAAGTCTCAGTCACTACAGAGTAGCTCAGTCAGTAAAGAGTAGCTCAGTCAGTGAAGGCTCTTACCACTAGCACCAACTAGGCCCTATAGAGTGGCTCAGTGAGTACAGTAAAGAGTGGCTCAGTCAGTAAGAGAGAGAGATGTGATACCAACAAAGTGAAATGAATGGGGAGGCAGAGAAACTAGGAGAGGTGAGGGAGAAAGAGAAGGAAAAGGACAAAATTAAAAATGGTGAGGGGGGTGTGAGGTGGGGGGGAGGTGGAAGAAGGGCTTACAACCACAACAACGTCTCAACATGAAGTCACATATCCTGACCTAAGGCTGGGGGTCCCACGCTCTCTGAGCCCCAGACTTCAGCTGTATTCTGGTATCAATTGAGTCATTATTATTGGTAAAAGCAGATTTGAATTTGGGATTGCACACATTGATTACATATTTGTTATGTTGTATCACAAAAATAATTTGGTTGAGTTTATTGGTTTTTCTATTTGTTGTTGTAGATTAATGTCTTAAATGTTTGCTTCTGTGAAGCCTTGGCAAAATATTTATCATGACAATAAATCATTTTAATTGAATTGAGAGGGAGAGAGAGGAGGGACAGATTATCTAATATCTCTCTAATATCTCTGAGAGCCAGAAATAAACTCTGAAATCGATCGGTTTGTTGGTAATTTGGTTTCACTTATTATACTTATTTGAATATAAGACAGAAACTGCTCACTAGCTCCCTCTTCTGGACATTCAGCACTGACTTACAAACTGGAGAGAAAGCATCAGAGTAAAAACATATTCAACCCATGGATCTGAACTGAAATACATGAGATGTAAAGAATCACAAATCGGTCATCTTCCATGTGAGAATGTCGGTACATGAATGACCCAATGTGTGAACTACACTGCAACAAAATGACTGACTAAACCAAAGAATTTACATGAGAAAATAACAGTGAGCCCTGTGTATGTGTGTGTGTGTGTGTGTGTGTATGAGAGAGAGAATATGTGTGTGTATGTATGAGAGAGAGAGAGAGAATATGTGTGTGTGTATGTATGAGAGAGAGAGAGAGAGAGAGAGAGAGAGAGAGAGAATATGTGTGTGTGTGTATGAGAGAGAGAGAGAGAATATGTGTGTGTATGTATGAGAGAGAGAGAGAGAATATGTGTGTGTGTGTGTGTGTGTGTGTATGTATGAGAGAGAGAGAGAGATAATATGTGTGTGTGTGTATGTATGAGAGAGAGAGAGAGAGAGAGAGAATGTGTGTGTGTGTGTGTGTGTGTACCATGGCATGTGTACATACATTTTCGCTCACACAGAGATAGGATTCTGGGACTTCCTGTCATTTTCTCACATACATTCTCAGGTTCAGTCAGTTCAGTTGTTTTATCGCAATGTAAACATGCCCTGAGGATATGTGATATTTCTGCATGGACAATAAATGCGGTCTTATGCAGTATTACACAGTCATCGTCCCTCAGCCATCCAGGTTTTCCATTTCCCCATGGTTCTGTAATCCCCCTTACAGCGGCCTTTTACCACAGCAAATCCAGACTTAGGAGGCTAGCGTTCCTCATTGAGGGGAGGGGTGTGGTGGATGCTTTGGGGGTGCTGCAAAGCTACAATCCACCTGCTATTTGAACCCATGGTCCCACAAGTACACCCTCTCTCAACACCCACACCCACACACACACACACACACACACACACACACGAGAAGCCTTCCACACCCTTCTGAGTCCTTGTTAACACAGGTGAAAACTGGCTAAATGGTATGTAGCCCATTGTATGAGGGTGACATTAGCGATTAGCATTCTCTGCAGCATTAACGCAACCAAGGAGGTCTCTCAATGCGTGCTTGAAGGATGGGCCACTTGGACAAGATGTGTGTGTGTGTGTGTGTGTGTGTGCAGGAGGCTATAATACATTTTTGTTTGCACTACTCTGCTTGTGGGGGGGTGGAGAGATCATCCTTTGTGGACCCTTCCCAGTGTACCTCTGGGGGTGGCATGGAACGTCTAGTCACGAATCCAGATCCATCTGCTCTACTCTGCCCAAAACAAAAAAAAATATTTTTTTGAGATTTCTCTAGCATGGAGTGTGAAAAGTGAGAATATCTTGGCGATATAAATGAGCTCTGATGTTAAATCGCTAAATAAACTATACCCCAGAACCTCCATCTCCCTCCTCCTGGCTCGCCCTGTTATTCCCGTCCTCCATATTATCCTGTGTTATGAGGCCCTCCTCCCACCCAGAAGCTTTTGAGACACTCAAAGCCGATACGTCTCTTTTAAATAAACCAACACCCCAGCGCCTCTGTCTCTCTCTGTCTTCGTCTGTTTTTATTTCTCCCTCAGACCAGTGCGATCCAACTGATCTTTGTTGGCAGGACAAGCAGAGCAAGTCTGTCATGGTACCTGCAAACCTTTAACGACATTAAAGGTATATGATCTCTCTCTCACGCTCTCCATAATCCCCTTCTCTCAGCTGAACTACGGCTTCAGCATTCCTATGATACAGTGGTGGGCACTTCGGGTTTGTTCACAAGTATTTTGAGGGGAGAAGTTTTGTGACTGTTGACGGATCACTGTCGCTTTGAAAATGTTTGCCTTTTTTGTAGCTTCTCTGTCTGGTTGTATGTTTATTTGTTTCTTTGTTTATTTATTTATTGATTCTTATTCTTTTGTCTCCTTTTAGTGGGTTGAGTTTGGGGTAAACAAGTTTTGGTCTGTTTTGGTTGGTTTTCTTGTCCTGCAAATTTATTCTGCAATGATTATATACAAATCAAATCCTGCTCTGTATGAACAGAGCAGCACAAATGTAATTGCAGAAGGTTATAATAATAATTCTTGTTATTAATGCTGTTTATTGATGCAGGGATTGGTCTCAGGATTCTCACAACATGTTGTGCTTAATCATAAGTGCAGAAAGATATGTTGATAATTTTCATCAGCAAAAACTTTTCTTTTTTTTTATTTATGAGACATTGAAAAGCATGGCAGTGAAAAGTGGTTATAAGCAGAGAAGTAGAGAAAGAGCGAAAGAGAGAAAGAGAGAGAGAGATGAGGGTGTAAAAGAGAGGGGGTGTAAATTGTAAAAATCACTGAAATGGTGAAGTGATTGTGTTCAGGGTTCAGTGAATCTGCTGACAGCATCACATTCAGAACAATGCTTACTCCCCCTCTCTCTTTTTCTCTCTGTCCCTTTCTCTCTCGCTCTCCACACCCCCTATCTCTTGCTCCTTCCTCTATTCAATTTCAATTCCTCTATCTTCCCTTCTTTTTCTTCTCCCTCCATTGTCTCCCAGGTGTAATACTTTTTTGCAAAAGCATTAGTTTTGCTTGGACAGACTGCAGCTCTTCAAAGTGCTACATGGCCATCAGGCCATCAACCACACGGTCCTCACCACCACATGGTCCTCCCAAGTAAACAGTCCTCACAGCCACACGGTCCTCACCACGACATGGTCCTCGCAAGTAACAGTCCTCACAGCCACACGGTCCTCACCACCACATGGTCCTTGCAAGTAATAGTACTCACAGCCACACGGTCCTCACCACCACATGGTCCTCGCAAGTAACAGTCCTCACAGCCACATGGTCCTCATAAGTAACCACCCAGGAGCTAATAAACACAGCCTGCAGAGGATCCACAAATACACAGAAACTACCTAAAACCCACACTTGCGGTACAGATTCTGTGCGCTCAAACGCATGGCTGTTTTACTGTGATATAATGAGGCGGAGGGACGTGTTCTCCTTAAGTCAGCAAACCGAATGTTCTGAAGTTCTGGATAAGGGATTCCCCGGCGGCTCAATCAGTGAAGGTGCTCTCTGCTAGCCCCTCCATTAGCATGAGCTGGAGCCTGAGCCACTGGTTAACCGCATCCAGGGGCCTGTAGCAGTGGGACATGATTATCCACACCCCAGCAGAGACAGGGTGGGCCAGGCAAGGGGTTCCTCCACCTCCCACTGTGTCAGCTCATCAGCTTCTAGCGATGTGCCAGCTGTGCTCAGTTAGAGACAGAGAGATCACCACTGACTCTTATTTAGCACTGTTGGGGTCTACAGGGTTAAAGAGAGTCACCGACTGTCCTGTAGTACTCTGTGGAACTTGTAGAGTGTAAATTAATCACTTTACCACTGGCTATACTCTACTACTGTGTGTGGGCTATGGGGTATAATATAGTGACTACCCTGTACTGCCCTGTCTCTCTCCTGTAGTACTGTGTGTGGCCTGTAGGGTGTAAAATAGTCACTGGATCTCTCCTGTAGTACTGTGTGTGGCCTGTAGGGTGTAAAATAGTCACTGGATCTCTCCTGTAGTACTGTGTGTGGCCTGTAGGGTGTAAAATAGTCACTGTCTCTCTCCTGTAGTACTGTGTGTGGCCTGTAGGGTGTAAAATTGTCACTGTCTCTCCTGTAGTACTGTGTGTGGCCTGTAGGGTGTAAAATAGTCACTGGCTCACTCCTGTAGTACTGTGTGTGGCCTGTAGGGTGTAAAATAGTCACTGGCTCTCCTGTAGTACTGTGTGTGGCCTGTAGGGTGTAAAATAGTCACTGGCTCTCTCCTGTAGTACTGTGTGTGGCCTGTAGGGTGTAAAATAGTCACTGGCTCTCCTGTAGTACTGTGTGTGGAATTTAGGGTGTAAAATAGTCACTGACTTTCCTGTAGTGCTGTGTGACCTGTAGGGTGTAAAATGATCAATGACTTTCCTGTAGTACTGTGTGACCTGTAGGGTGTAAAATGATCAATGACTTTCCTGTAGTACTGTGTGACCTGTAGGGTGTAAAATAGTCACTTGACAGGCAACACTGGAAAATTCAAAAAGAGAAAAAAACTGAGGAGAGAAATAATCTGTTTACAAAAAAGTGATGAATTCAAGCTGTAGAGTTAGTTCACTCAGTCCCTACGCGTTCCGCCCTCTTTACCGTTTTTAAAGACATCGTGAAAACTGCTGTGCCTCTCTGAACCCAGGCTGGCGGTATCCGTCTCCCGGGGCCATCTAAATGATTTTCATCCACCTTAACTTCACTTCTGATCGCGGTCTTTACGTACCGACTGGCACGCCTGACGGGAGAAGCTGTCGCCTGTCAAACACGTTTTTAAGCGAGGTCATTACGCCGTGACAGGTCTGTTAAAGTGGGGGTGATGGATTGTGACAGAGAGAGAGAGAGAGAGAGAGGGAGACACACACAGGAGAGATGGCCGGAGTCTAACTGGATTTTTTACTTTGACAGAATGCCAAATTAAACAAAAATAATGTGGAAAAAAGCGGAGGAGGATATGTGCCGTGCCGGCAGTAAATGTGCCGGATGGGAAATGAACGGTCATGAAATGATTATAAAACACACTGGGTGAAATGGACTGATTTATCGTTACAACCCTGATGACAAACCAAATCTAGTTTAATGACTTTTTTTAATGCGGTCCTAAATTTTACATGAAATGTATTTTTTCAGAATGATTAACTTCAGCTAAATATGTCTTCCCATCCCATAATTCTAAACGACACCTTTCCCATCCATCTTTACGATGCTGTAAATGAATGCTATAAAAGTAAGCCATATTTATAACATACTGTATCTCCATAGTTCACAGATAGTGTCAGTCTTTCTCTCTCTCTCTGTCCTCTCGCTTTCTCTTCATCTCACCTCCTCCTTTCCAACATCTCTCTCTCCCCAATCTCTCCATCTCTTTCTTTCTCCCCCTCCCTCACTCTCTCTATCGCTCCCCTTCATTCTCTCTCTCCCACCCTCCCTCCCTCTCTCTTTCTCTTAATCTCACACCCTCCTCCCCTACTTCTCTATCTTCCCCCTGTATCTCGTCTTCTCTTTCCTTCGCCCACTCTCTCCGTCCATCCCACTCTCTCTATATCCCCCTCTTTCTCTCCCTCCCCCTCTCTCTCCCTTTCATTTCATCTTCCATCTCTCCACAGAGTCCAGCAGAAGGAGTGTGTTTGTCCCCCTCAGAGACACTGGGAGGGTGTTGTTGAAGTGGTGGCACTCAGTCTGTAATGAGGTCTGTGACTGTCCATCTCCCCCCGGTGCGCTTATCTAATGGCTTCTGTCTGTCTGAACCTGAAAACTTTATTTAAAATAATGACAGCTCCAGTTCATCTATCAGACACTGGCTAGGTGCAGGCAAGGGTCACTGCCTCTGTGAGTGGGCTCACAGCTAACTGTGTGAGTGTGTGTGTGTGTGTGTCTGTTCATACATATATGACTGTGTGTGTGTGCATGATTGTGTGTATGTTCATACATATATTACTGTGTGTGTGTGTGTGTACATGTGTTTGCATGTGCATGTACAGACATATATGACTGCATGTGTGAGTGTGTGTGTGGGTGTGTGTATTTGGGTGTGTGTGTGTGAGTGTGTGTGTATGTGGGTGTGCTTGTGTGTGTGTGTGTGTGTGTGTGTGTGTGTGTGTGTGTGTGTGTGTATGTGTGTGGGAGTGTGCATGTTCAGACATACATGACTGCATGTGTGTGTGTGTGTGTGTGTGTGTGTGTGTGTGTGTGTGTGTGTGTGTGTGTGTGTGTGCGTGTGTGAGTGTGTGTGTATCTCTAACTCATCCCTTGGAGCAGATATCACCCTCTCCATCTCATCTCGGCTCCCTGAATGCCCAAAAGCAAAACGGAGAAAAACTCTTTCACTTCTAATTAAGAGACAGAAAGCCCTTCGTTACCCACCAGTCATCCCTCCATTCTGCAGGAAAGGCAAATCTGCTACTTTTTATTTTCAGTCAAAATGAAATTGTGGATCTCTTTCTGCAGAATGCGCTGGAAATCCTGCAGCTAGATTCACTCTCCCAGCACCTTTAGTCAAAGAAAGGTGTGATACTTATTTCTGAATGACCCAGTTCTGTCACATAGACCTATATTGCATATAATGAATTCAGAATTGGCAGAGTTTCATATTTAGTCTATAAGACATTTCATAAAATAGATCTATAGAGTTTGGAGTTGATTCTGGAATTTTTAAAAAAAAACATTTTTAATCATCTTAAAATACCATAAAATCTTATTGTTCAAAGTGAGCATGCTCAGAGCCAGATAAGATCTTAAACTAAACTAAGAGGAACAGTCACATAAAAATCAGAAATCCAGAATGATCAGGTGATCTACTGTAACTCAATCAAGCCAAGCCAGGTGTTGAAGCAAGGTGTTAGTGACAGAATATGCAGGATCTAAAGCAAAAGACAACATTTATTTAGTGTTTCTAAGAACAGAGAGACAAAATTTAGTACACGTATTTCCTTTCTTTAAATTACATTCAATCTAAAGTTGCCTATTTTTTTCACCCAGATGGGAAAAATGACGTCATGTTAAGTACATTTCTAATTTATAATTATTAAATTGTTACTGTGTTTATATGCTGAACTGTGAAAACATTTTAGTGAACTGGGGAAATTGCCCAGAGCCACCAGCAGAGTGAAGCACGGCAGCCATTTTGTGCCAAATACACACCACCCATCAGCTGGTGAAGAGGGAGGGATTATCACACTAATTAAACCAGGGGAGTGATTAGGTGGCAGGTTTACAAATTTGGCAACAAACTGGGGAACCTCCTTAATCTTTACAATAATTGCCTTGGGACCTTTAATGACCACAATTAGACATCCATTCAAAAGAACTAACCAGATGGCATCTCTCCTAGCACAGTGTCCCTATCACTACACTGGAAGTTGGGGTTATAATTTTTCCAGAAGGTAGACTGCCCCCTACTGATCCATTAACTCAACTGGCAGCAGCATCACAATATCTCTGAGGAACCTTCCATCCCATCCCATCCCATCCCAAGTACTGGCAAAAACAGCACCTGCTTAGTTTCTGACAGTTAGCAGGGTACATGGAGCTACAACTGCCGGGGAGTTCTCTCCCTCTGCTTTCATAGACAACTCCTGAATAGACACAGGGAATAAGCCACACAATGATGAAACACAATCTAGCCTCGTTATCAGTGGCAAAAGAGGTCAGACAGTTTTTTTTTTTTTGTTTTGAGTTAAAAGGTCATGGACAGTCTAATCACTCAGTTAAATTAGGGAGGTAAGGGCATTTCCCTGTCCATCACCCAGGGGTATCGAAAATGTTCTGGGACAGCGTGGTGACAAGATGTCCCCACAGCACATTAAAATCACCCCAGGAGGTGACTTCTGTTCTGAGATCTCCAAAGCGGCGCCTCTGAACCCTTCCTTAACATGAGAGCTAAATTAGCATTTCTCTGCTGCCTCGTTACGGCCGTGCTGTGCCACGGCTGTGATCTGGGAGGCGTGAGCTGCTCTGACCTGTGCAGAATGGGGGGAAGCTCTGAGCTTGAAGGGAGCAGTAAAAACAATCATGTGAGCTGAAATGAATGTTTCCACACACACACACACACACACACACACACACACACACACACTCACACACACACACACACACACACACACACACTCACACACACACACACACACACACACACACACACACACACACACACACACACACACACACACACACACAAAACATCCTGCCTGTTGACGTCATTGACAGGGCTGTGAAAACAACGCATAAACTGTAGGGATTTAAGCTCAAACCCCTGTAGGCCTCTGTCTGGCTGCGAGACCAGGCCTAATGGAGTCGAGTAATGGCCACTCTCCAAGCGTGCCAAAATTACAGACAGAGAAGAAGCCAAATTTCTGCCTCTGTTACTTTCGGAGAACATTTAACTGCCTACTTCTGTTCATTCTAATTGGGTGGTTTGTGATTTCACTGTTTGAACGAAACTGAAAAGCAATAAACGGAATTACATGAATGATAATAACCCTTTTACGTAAAGGTCGATATTGAAAATATGTTTTCTGTGGTTTTAAATGCTGGAACTGAGGCCGTTCAATCTGGGCTGGGCATAGAGGCATTCTAATCGGGTTCTCGGGGTGTGTTGGCATCGGTAATGCGTCTGTAATTCTCCAGTCTGGGTAGTGCTGGGGCGTTAGACGGACACTAAGAAAAAACTCAATCAGGAGCTCTCGCCCCTTCTTTTGTACATTAAGTACTGAGAGGATCTGTCCTCTCCTGTGGCAAAGCCTTCAACCAAAATGGAAAATTGTTGTAGGTTGTCTGTCTGTAATGTTTTAACTCTGTTTTTCTGTAGGTTTAGATGGATCAGTCTGTACAGACAGAAAGCAGTAATCGTCAGTTTTTATGTAAGAAAACTCCTTCTTTCAGTTTTATTCATTTATTTAACTGTTTATTTGTTTGTTTTGCAAAAGCACTTTTAAACCTTTCAAGATTTGTTTCAGTTTTCCGTGGTTTTTCTCTCGGATATGATGGTTTATTCAAAACAGAGAAACTTGTTAAATCAACAGAAAATATCTTGCAAATGTACATCACAGCTCATGCACCTCATGTGTCTGTTCATATATGTTCATCTCCTCTGTCAGATCCACGTTCTGTCTGGATTCCTCTGTCAGATCCACTCACTTCCGTTACATTTCCACAGCTCAATGCTCAAATCCATTCTGTTTATGAGATCTGTTATTTCAGGGAGGCTGTTCACAAGTGACCAGATCCAATTTGCAAATTCAGCCAAGCTACCAGCATGTGATGATTCACTGAAAGGGCTGCAGCAGTTGGTATTGTTTTGGGCATGGAGTTATGACATAAGCTAACTCACTTGAGGGCAAAAAAAATCGGGTTGATTGGCGGGAAACACAAGCTGCATTGGGGAGGACTCAGATGTGCATCGGAAACGCTGAAGCACCGTGCTGAATGGTAAACAGCAAGCAGGGCCCAACCTGGCGCAAGTTACCTGGCCAGCTCCTGAGCCAATCTTGTACCTCGTCATCCCAAAAAAAATCAAATCAGTCATACAGAAGGCTCTGACACTGAGGCGGCCTGGTCCCTTACATGGCTCATTAGAAAGGTAGCCTGTACGTGATGCTGCCTTATACACCGCAGACAGGCCTTAGCGATGTAGCCTGCTATGTATAGCAATGAAGCACCACGGTCTGAGCTGGTGCGGATTCACACACTGCCGTCTCAGCGGCTGGCGCTAAGGAATGACAATTACGGTGGGTGAGGAATGCGTGTTCCTTGGATCATCGCAGTGCCAGTGCCAGAGAACGGCTCGAGCTGCTGCTGTCAAACGGGTCTCAGATCTGCAGACCGTGGACTCACCTCTGCCGGGAGGCGGCTCCCTAATGAGAACTTTCTGGATGGTTGATTTGGGGCTTTGGCAGTGGGTATCTTGCTTGCCGAAACGTTTGGCTTTAACCCTGCACTTCCAAAGATTTTCTCTTCATCTTTTTCCCTGAATCTGTTGCCATCTTTTATTTCACTTTTATTTTACTTTTCTGCTCTTATGTATTGTATGTTGGGCTGAAAACTCATATGCAATCTTTCTGTCTCTTTAGATCTATGTCCATATGTCCCCACTGTGAAAATGCTAAAAGGGAAAATTGACAAAACAACTGAAATAACCCAAAAAAATATATATTATATCGTTTTTAGCATTCAAAATCATTTGTAGAAGAATGACAATTCATCAAAATTCTGTAGTATCCAGTTATAAGGTGTTAGGGATTACAGCACACATTCACTGACAAACTGAACTCTGTTCTGTCAGTGCAGAAATAAAAAATAACTGGCCAGCAATGACTGTGTTATACCTTACGGGATTTACAGAAAAACACCTTTGGCTAAACTCTACCATTAATCTTGGAGTTGAACATCTCTTAGGCTGAGGGGGAGAGACACTCACAAACACCACAGAACTACTGTAAATGAAAGCTACAGGTACATTGTGAGAGAAAATGATGGCTCATGGCAGTCCATTGGTGGGCTTTTCAGGTTTAGAGCAGTGGAGAGGAATCCAAACGTATGTTTGGCTGACCCACCCATGGCGATCACTTGTGCCGCTATTTTTGATGCTCCGGAAAGTGACTGCGCCAGCGCTCGCTTGTAGTGGTCCTGACAGAGTTTGCTGCTCCTCTGCGATCGCGTCAGTTTGTGACTGACTGTTGGAGAACGAGGATGACACGCTGCGCTGTCAGAACATCGGCGTCTCTGAGTGGTGATGCCCGGGAAACGGCGGCTCCCCCCGGATCAGATCCGCGGCCCGATCCGAGGTTCGCTTCACACGCCGCTGTCAATTTCTGGGCGTGGACGATGATGAGCTGTGATTTATGAGTTCTCTGGAGCACGCTGCTACATCAGCCGCGTTCAGTTGCTCTCCTGTTAGCATTTTCTGCCTGAACGCTCGCTGGCTCTCATATTCTAAATCTGCTGTGCGACTGAGGGGTGAATGACGCACTGCCGCGACTAATACCCCGTCTGTGTGAGGATGTAGCCAATTAGACTCAATAAAACATAAATTGAGGGGTTGGGGAACATAGACCCAAACTGACACAGCACACCGCTTTTGCGCTGCGGTCTCTTCCAGAGCGGAACAACCGACAATCAGCCATACACCTGGCTGCTCAAGCACAGAGCGGGGGAATCCGCTCCGTGGATGACAAGTGAAGTTGTGCCGCGCATACATAAAATTAAATCTGCTCTGTCTTTGTCACTACCGCGAGATTGCTCTCTCGCTCTCCCTCCCTCTCGTTTTCTCTCTCGGTTGCTTTCATCGCCTCAGGTGAGCTTGCTGAGGTTTATCGACCCACCGGACCTCCCAGAATGCATCTCTTCTCCCGGTCCCTCGCGAGTTGGAACGTGGCGGCTCGGAACGCTCGGCGAGCAGACCTGCCGGCCTTCCTCCGCTAACATCGCAGATAACGGCCGTAGTTATGACAACCGCTCGACTCTCATTGATAACAACGTAGAGCCCGGCATCTGGTCCCTACGGTGATGGTGATGGCTGACATGGAGAGCAGCTGATTAGAACAAGCCATATATAATAAAGGTTCCTGGGCCTCTCATCAGTATCCCCAACAGCTAAATCTACATCTCCCACCCCCACAACCTCCTCTTTATTACACAAAGCTAAAACCGATTCATCTCTCTAACGGTGGACTCTCAGACGCTGAGGGGGAAAGATGACATGTATAGGACAGTGAGCATACAGAGACTGTCCATGTGATCGTTCCGATTACGGCAATTGCTCGCTCTTTCACATTCATCTGGGCGGAGGTGCATCCTGCAGTGACTCTAGCGAAAGCTAGCAGTAGCAGCTAATGAAAGGGAAAGTAGAGTCGTCTGTGATGCTCATACCTGCATGTGGACTATCGAGTCTCTGTATCCACAGAGCTATGGAAGAGCAGGTGCCCTCTGAGTAACCAACCCTACCCTACTGCCAACCCCAAGGGCAGAGACATGGGTGGGCAGCCAGGCTAAAGGAAAGACCAAAAAAAATAGTTAAAAATGAAATTGCTGAGGAAAAATAAACATCCTGGCACTCACTCTGTGGTGGAGTAACCAGGGAGGGCTTGGCCCAGTTAGTCCATTATCTGTGGGCACAGGCCTGCATATTTGGGTCTTGTCTCTGCTTTTTACCAGCATCTCTCCAGCCTCATTTCGTATTTTCCACTTCTTTCTGAAAGTGTCTCTGGCTCTGTGTCCCACAGGTCCCAGAGAGCTTAAACCCTAAAATCAGCAACCGTTTCAGATCCAGACAGTCAGGGGGAGGTGAGTCAGCCGTGTAATTAACTATTAACTGTGCTAATTGATCAGCTAAGAGCTGAGTTAATAAACACCGGCATGCCCTGTAGGCCCCCAGGACCTGGGCTGGCTCACCCTTTGCCTGAATGAAAATCCATATTGTCAGCCTGTCTTCATTCTTATACGGATGGAAGTGAAGGCGGGGTTGGTGGGGGGGGGGGGGGATTTAACTTGACTGCTGTGAGAAAACAGGAAATGAACAGGTCTGTATCACAGAGTGATAGAGAAAGCGTGCACGTACACCCACACGCACGCACACACACACACACAACACACACACACGCACACACACACCACACACACACACACACACGCACACACACACCACAGTTTCGCCCTCACACTACCCGCCTGTGTTTACATTAACTGCGCAGCAGGGGAGTGCAGCGAGGGCCAGTTTGCTCTGGAGTATAACAGCTTTTAAACGCAGCCTCTTCCCTGAGCGATATCCTCATATCCTCATATCCTTCTCCTACAGCGCAGGCCTCAAACTCAGTGCCACAGAAGGCCTCTTTACAGCTAATCAAAGTTGCCCTAAATGGAACAATTACCCCTTCAGCAGCTACCTCTCACTGTAGCCTACGCTCCATATTTAATATAAGCACCAATTTTTCATCAGATAACAAAAACAAATACTAACTCATCTAATTTGGTATGAGCTGCATGTACACTAATCAAGGGCTGATGACAGAGTAAAAACCAGCATAAACAGGGCAAATCCAATTAAAAACCAGCATACACAAAGCCCATCCAATTAAAAACCAGCATACACACAGCCCATCCAATTAAAAAACCATCATACACACAGCCCATCCAATTAAAAACCAGAATACACAAGGCCCATCCAATTAAAAACCAGCATACACACAGCCCATCCAATTAAAAACCAGCATACAAAGCCCATCCAATTAAAAACCATCATACACACAGCCCATCCAATTAAAAACCAGAAAACACAGGGCCCATCCAATTAAGAACCAGCATACACACAGCCCATCCAATTAAAAACCAGAATACACAAAGCCCATCCAATTAAAAACCATCATACACACAGCCCATCCAATTAAAAACCAGAATACACAGGGCCCATCCAATTAAAAACCAGAATACACAGGGCCCATCCAATTAAAAACCAGCATACACAGGGCCCATCCAATTAAAAACCAGCATACACACAACCCATCCAATTAAAAACCATCATACACACAGCCCATCCAATTAAAAACCAGAATACACAGGGCCCATCAATTAAAAATCAGCGTACATGTGGGCCCATCCAATTAAAAACTAGCATACACTTAGCCGATCTGATTAAAAAACATCATACACCGGGCCCATCCAATTAAAATCAGAATATACACAGCCTGTCCAATTAAAAACCAGAATATACACAGCTAATCCAATTAAAAAGACCAGCATACACATGGTCCCCCATGGCACTGAGTTTGGTACCTTTATCCTGCTGTCTGCAAGCCACGTTTAACCAGATCTGTTTCCGGTTTTCATTTAATAAGGATAACTGGCCCAGTCATTTCTGTAATCTGACATTTTTGCTACATCCGGAGATAAGCTCATTAATGACAGAGACTGATTTTATGCCCTTGCATTAAATAGTTTATCGTGACCTTATCTAATTAAGTGAACCGGCATTGCCGTGTTTAGCTAATAAGCCAATGCAGTCTGGTGGACAATTCAGCAGACATAAAAACCAGAAACAGAAGTGGCCCTCCAGGATCTGGATTCTACCTCACCATGGAGGATGAGTGCAATTATTATGCAAAATCAGACCCAAAAAGTCACCTTGTTTCTGTAATTTCTCCCAGCTTCTCTCACAGTCAGGCCAGTGCGCTGTACAATAATAAGATAAGTTCAGCCCTCTATCTCCACTTTCATTTAATGCATATTTTCCTTACTGCAGAAAACAATGCAAATGAGCTGCTACAGAACAAGCTAAAATAATGTGTTTTTCACCCGGGAAAAATTGATGAATTATTTCTGAATTTGTGGCTGTGACCTCCCAAAAACACACAGTTTCACGCACGGGTTTGCCTTCACCTGCCAATGCAGCCGACAAAGTTCTCATTTGTGTATGAATTCATCACGGTGTAGATACAAACGATAAAACTCAAAGGAAATGGGGAAATACACGGGGTCATCTAGAAAAAGCTATTACTAAAACAGGCAAACATTACGTAAATGTTTATAATATTACACATATTTTTACATATGTCATATACATTTCACTATGTCATACACTAATCACTCGATGTATTACTGCTAATACATGACTTTGGTCTGAGACCTTATTTTGGAATTAAATAAGAGTCAGATCTTAATGTTTCCGTCAAACAAAATACAAGGGCTCCACCTAATGGCGATTTTCTGACATTGCAATCAGCAACTTAAGCAAACAACTGACCTGATTTCAGGCTTTTTCTGACAGTGTTTCAGAATTTTCTGAAGTGCAAATTCTGGATTATTTGCAGGGTTATCCTTAGGTTATCCTGAGTTGCTAAATCCAGTTGTGCATTTGGTGGTGACATTTCAGGTTATTGTCACAGCAGAATTCCAGCCCATTTCTGTCTTGTTTTGAAGGTAAAGTCTGAAGTATTCTCTTTGCACTCGGTACTGGAATATCAGTGATGTGCAGGCTTAGAGGCTGCCTTGAGGAGATCCACTGATCTGCATTGCCTGAGGATTGTCTGCTAGCAGGCATGGATGCCTAGAGTGGTGCATCCACATGGGGTACACATTGGTAGTCTAACTGATGCCCAAGATCATTTAGACTGCCACAAGGCCTTTCTCTCTGCTGAAAGACAAGGGAAAAAATAACAGCCCTGGACTCATAGCAGAACAGTTTCCGTATGGAAAATCTGGCCAATCTAATACAATTGAGCAGCCTGGTCAGGCTCATAGTGCTGTAAGGTTATGAGCAGCAGCCTGGTCAGGCTCATAGTGCTGTAAGGTTATGAGCAGCCTGGTCAGGCTCATAGCGCTGTAAGGTTATGAGCAGCCTGGTCAGGCTCATAGTGCTGTAAGGTTATGAGCAGCCTGGTCAGGCTCATAGTGCTGTAAGGTTATGAGCAGCCTGGCTCAGGCTGAGCAGCCCGGTCAGACTCATAGCGCTGTAAGGTTATGAGCAGCCTGGTCAGGCTCATAGGCTGAGCAGCCTGGTCAGGCTCATAGTGCTGTAAGGTTATGAGCAGCCTGGTCAGGCTCATAGTGCTGTAAGGTTATGAGCAGCCTGGTCAGGCTCATAGTGCTGTAAGGTTATGAGCAGCCTGGTCAGGCTCATAGTGCTGTAAGGTTATGAGCAGCCTGGTCAGGCTCATAGTGCTGTAAGGTTATGAGCAGCCTGGTCAGGCTCATAGTGCTGTAAGGTTATGAGCGGCCTGGTCAGGCTCATAGTGCTGTAAGGTTATGAGCAGCCTGGTCAGGCTCATAATGCTGTAAGGTTATGAGCAGCCTGGTCAGGCTCATAGTGCTGCAATTGTATATTATTGCCACAAGGTGGAGTCCACAGTTAAGATGACGTTATTGTGGTTGAGTAATCTGTCACTCTTCTCCCTACTTTGCTTTAGGCTTCATAATGGACCACCAAGGGAAAGTTAATTCATCATATTCTCTAGAGCATGAAAGACTCTCTGCATGATGAATAACTGAAATTGCTGAGTAAAATGCTGACAGGTGAACTGCAGGAAGAAAAAGCTAAATCTTTGTTTCTGGAAAGAAAGTGTAATCACAATTCAGCACATAAAGGTCAGCGCATGAATAAGTTGCATTTTGTTCCAGTGGCTAAATACTCTATTTATCATCTAAATCACTTATGGATTTTCACCATATGGCATCCATCATACGGAGCGAAAGAGAGGGAGAAGCATAAGTAGTTTTACTGAACACTGAACACACCCATTTCACCACTTCGGCAAAAATGTGTGCCTCTCTATCTTCACATCATCATCATCATCATCATCATCATCATTGCATTACATTACAGGCATTTGGCAGACGCTCTTATCCAGAGCGTCTGCCTAACCTGACAACACAAAGTGCATTTCTTTGGGGACAAGATAATCAAAGTGCTTAGGGAAGGGTACAAGTCTCGAGTGCCAGTAGGGTTAGAAAGGACTGAACCCTATGGATGACCTGTTGAGGGAAAAATAAAAAATAAGAAACAATCATCATGTCCATTAGTGTCTCATTGGTCAAAACAAATGTAAAACACCACGCTGTACATCCCCAGAAGTTTGGGGGGGGGGGTGGGGCTACACCATGTTGGTGTGTATGACAAAACCTCTGTCACAAATCCCTCTATCTTTTGCCTTCCATACACCCTTTCATCATGCTACCCTATCTCTCTCTCTCTCTCTCTCTCTCTTTCTCTCTCTCTCTCTCATTCATCAACAGCCGGTAAGTACACACATGGTTAAAAAGTTACATACACGTCCTAATTAGCTTAATAGCTAAGCGGAGAAGTCCATAATACAGGGAAGTAATGGAGCAACAGCAGCACTTAGCGGAGCTCAAGATCCCACTGTCACATAAACAGCAGATCCAATAATGAGACAGCCTGCCATTAAGCTCCTGGACCTCAGAGCATTCACTTAGCCCCTTTACTGACTGCTCCTGAATCCCTTTCCCGCTCTGCCTCTGTTCTCAATATAAAACAGCCCTCTCCATCTCCACTGGCACTGACTAGCGCTGCTAATGTCACACTGCCACAGTGATGAGCTGTTTTGCTATTCGAAGATTTGAAGCTCCAGCACTTTTGACCAAATAAATATGACTGGGACCCCAGCGGCTGGTGGTTGAAGCCCCAGTCTAGCCACAGCAAGAACACCATTGCTGTTGGGCCCCTGAGCAAGGCCCTTAACCCCACACTGCTCCCAGGGGGGACTGGCCCTTGGTTAGAACAATCAACTGTAAGTCACTTTGGATAAAAGCGTCAGCTAAATGACTGTAATGTAACATCATCAACTAAATGACTAAAATGTGATTCTTGTGTTTCTATTGGTTTGTCTCTTTGTATGATTGTAATTGTTATGTTTTATCAAAAACAACAACAACAAAAATAAATATGTTCAGAAGATGTAAAGAATGTGAAGATGGGGGAGTCTGCTATCAGGAACTGACCCAGACAAGACCCCACAACCCCCCTGTGAGGCGGCAGGAGGACCAGCTGAGGACTCTGGGAGAAAGGGAACGTTCCGACCAGGTGCACACCAGGGAGCACTGGCAGGCGCCCAAGAGGTTTATGGGATACCGCTGGGGGGTTGTGTGTATGTGTGTGGGGGGTAACATTCCAGAGAGTGTTCGGAATGGCTTCTGGCGAACACCTTTCGCATCTGCTCCTGCTCCATCTCCTTCCCTCACCCGGAAAGACATTAGACAGACAGAGAGAGAGAGAGAGAGAGAGAGAGAGAGAGAGAGAGGAGAGAGAGAGAGGGAGAGAGAGGGAGGGAAACTGGGAGTGGGCCCTGATCAGGTGTTTAATATCTCCCGTGGGGCTGAGCTCAAATACACGCATGAATACTGCATAAACAGGTAACTCTGGTCATGCCGAGCCAGGCCAGGAATGAGGTTGGTCTGGTGTAGGTTACACGCCCCGGGTTCGATCCAGAGCTCGGTGTGAACGCCAAGCGGAGTGTGGCGTCTGGAATGTGCCCGGCCCCAGCTGTCAGCCACACACATCCATCCCATAATAAGCCAGGCTGAGAGCTTCCTGCTCCATGTGCCTCCCTGCCACATGATCAGGAAGTTTAGGTGGTGGGTTCATCTGTGATAGTACACACACACGCACACACACATGCACACACGCACACACACACACTCACATTCACACATGTGTACATGCACTCACACTCACACACACACACACACACAAATACACACTCTCACATTCACACACTCACTCTCACACTCACACACACATACACATACTCACACACATATATACACACACACACACACACACACACATATACACACACAGGTTTGAGCACTAAAGCAACTTTTCTGTCACCTGCCTCTGGCAGACTCAAGATGAGCTGTAGCAGAAGAGGAACTTCAATGTGCATGTTCGGCTCTTTGCATGGTAAATATCCAATGAAGTACTTACATGACTGCATTCATTTCCAGCAGCTCAGCATTTTTTGCACACAAACACGCAACTAACACTAAGTCGCATAATGCATACTGACATAACACTGCTGGGGAATTCCTGTGAAGATGCAATTAAGATAAAGTGCCATAAAACTGACATGTCATGTGGGCTCATTTCTGTTTTCGTTTTTTTTTTGTTGGCATGCATTCCACACCAGTAGGTGGCGATAATGTGCCTTTCCTACAACATCAGACCAACATTAAATATCACAAGAAGAAGGGAAACCTCAGCATGTGGGAGAAAGGCAGGGCAGAGGTCCAGAAAACGATATGAAAACAATACAGTATATGATAGACTATTCATACAGTTTGCTATTTGATTATTTAAAACAAATGTATATTATAAATAATAATTTTATCTATGGATGTGTTATATCTGAAAATCATAAAATGTGACCATATGGAATCTCAAACAAAAAGTGGGAAAAAAATATATATTTTTTTTTTCCCAGAATCTCAGTTTAGCCTTAAGTTGAGGAATATTATCAAAATTATGTACAAAACCTAAATAATTATTTATTAAATACAGTGAGTTTAGAATCTGTACAAAATGTAGCATTGCCCTGCAGCCTGAGGGCTGTGTAACTGAGTGCTGTGTAACTGAGGCTGTGTCACTGTGTGCTGTGTCACTGAGTGCTGTGTCACTGTGTGCTGTGTCACTGAGTGCTGTGTAACTGAGGGCTGTGTCACTGTGTGCTGTGTCACTGAGTGCTGTGTCACTGTGGGCTGTGTAACTGAGTGCTGTGTAACTGAGTGCTGTCACTGTGCTGTGTCACTGTGGCTGTGTAACTGAGGGCTGTGTCACTGTGTCACTGTGCTGTGTCACTGAGTGCTGTGTCACTGAGTGCTGTGTCACTGTGGGCTGTGTCACTGAGTGCTGTGTCACTGTGGGCTGTGTAACTGAGTGCTGTGTCACTGTGGGCTGTGTCAGGGCTGAGTGCTGTGTCACTGTGTGCTGTGTCACTGTGTAACTGAGTGTCACTGTGGGCTGTGTCACTGAGTGCTGTGTCACTGTGGGCTGTGTCACTGAGTGCTGTGTCACTGAGTGCTGTGTAACTGAGGGCTGTGTAACTGAGTGCTGTGTAACTGAGGGCTGTGTCACTGTGGGCTGTGTAACTGAGTGCTGTGTCACTGAGTGCTGTGTAACTGAGTGCTGTGTCACTGAGTGCTGTGTCACTGAGTGCTGTGTAACTGAGGGCTGTGTCACTGAGTGCTGAGTAGCTGCTGTGTCACTGTGGGCTGTGTAACTGAGGGCTGTGTCACTGTGGGCTGTGTAACTGAGGCTGTGTCACTGAGTGCTGTGTAACTGAGTGCTGTGTCACTGAGTGCTGTGTAACTGAGTGCTGTGTAACTGTGAGTGCTGTGTCACTGAGTGCTGTGTAACTGGGCTGTGTAACTGAGTGGGCTGTGTCACTGACTGTGCTGTGTCACTGTAACTGTGGGCTGTGTCACTGAGTGCTGTGTCACTGTGGGCTGTGTAACTGAGGGCTGTGTCACTGTGGGCTGTGTCACTGAGTGCTGTGTCACTGAGTGCTGTGTCACTGTCACTGAGTGCTGTGTCAACTGAGTGCTGTGTCACTGTGTGTCACTGTGTCACTGTCACTGTGCTGTGCTGTGGGTAACTGAGTGCTGTGTCTGTGGGCTGAGTGCTGTGTCACTGTGTAATGGGCTGTGTCACTGAGTGCTGTGTAACTGTCAAGGGCTGTGTCACTGAGTGCTGTGTCACTGTGGGCTGTGTCACTGAGTGCTGTGTAACTGAGGTCTGTGTCACTGAGTGCTGTGTCACTGAGTGCTGTGTAACTGGTCACTGGACATTTTTTAAATATCTGTGACATTAAAGAGAGCTGGGCCTTAGTGAACAGGGAAGAGGGCCAAATACAGGGAATAATCATTTCCAAGGATAAGCCTCATTAAGTATTTGCAATTTAGGAATAATGAGTACAGCAAGGGCAACTGTGTTTTCCATGACTGGAAGACTGAGGCCCAACAGTGCCTTCACCACCTAAGGCCAGTGATTCACATTGGATGGACAACAACTAGGTCAGCTCTGCCAGGGCAAAACAGTTGATAAGCTGGTTAAACTCATCAGTGTCTCTAGTGCCCTCTTCTGGCTGGCCTGGTGCTTGCAGGTTTGTGTAGTGTGCATACAATAACTACATGTTCCTCCAACAGCATGGGTAATATGTAGCTGCATGGAAACATAACTAGGCTCATTAGTATTATTGCTCTCTAGTGCCCTCTCCTGGCTGGCAAGGCGCCTGCAGGTTCTTTCACTGTTCATATGTTGACTGTGTGTTCTTCAGACAGCATGGATAGTATGTGACTATGTGGAAAAATAGCTGGGCCTGTCGCCACATGAATCGGAAGAGTCGTGCGCACGGCAGCTTGGTAACGACCCTGTGGGGAAGGTTCATGGCAGGGCTCACTGCATAGTTCAATTCAGGTGGGTAAAAAAAAAAAAGAAAAACTGTTATTTTTAAAAGAAATTAAAAAAATGAATCAGCTTTTTATGTGTCCTTTAGTTGCAGGTAGTCTGCATTTTGGCAAGGGTAAATTCCTCAGGTGGAAAAATATCATGCATTTGTTTTATGTGCACCCAAAAGGATGGATAATGGTTGACTGGTGACAAAGTGATGAATTACAAAGTATGATGAATTATAAACTATAATGAAAGAAGACATTTTAAAATAGAAGGTATTGCTGCGCCCAGTCAAATTGATCTAATCTGAAAACTATAATGAAAAATTCTATCCAAACATTTTAAAATAGAAAATTGCTGCGCAAAAATAGTTTTATTTGTTTAACATTTAATCAGGAAAATGAGAAATGAAGGCACATTGCAACTTATTTTTTTCACAATGCAAATGTTAAATAAAACAAATTTTTTTAACATGACAGATTTTTAATTCAAGATAGGTTTCTTGATAAAGAATTTTTAAAGCAGTTTTTTTTTTCTAGGCATAAACACAAACTAATTTTAGAATCGGTTTCGGTTTACAGTATGAGCAGTAGCAGTAGCCATGAGAGAAAACATGGACCCTACAACTGAGCCATGAGGCACACCACATTACACAGTAGAAAGTCTACAAAGAATTTGTACAGCTGTGTGGTTTTGTTTGAAAAAAGTGTCAATTGATATGTTTTTCTGTGGGGAAAGAACTCTTGACTTTTGTGTTGCTTTGTGTATGTCTGTGAACTAGATGTTCACTATGGATGTGGTTTTTTTAATGCCAACATGTTTGCAGTTATTTAGCATCTGTCAGACTTCCCATGTTTTGTGTATGCTTTGACAATACCACTGTGGCTGCTTTTCCAGTAAAGTGCGATTGGAATTGAGCTGCATTGGGACAATGCATTACTTCACCCTCTGACAGGCGCTTCATCTCCACACCCCGATCTCCAGCAGAGACGACAGAGAAAAATCACTCGTTCTCAGTGGGACTGGGGTAATGTTTGGGGTGGTGGTGGTGGTGGTGGTGGTGGGGGGGATGTTTGTGTATCGGGCCACATGAATGCCATTGCTAGGACCCCCCCCCAAACCCCAAACCCCAAATCCCAAGTCCCACCACGGCACTTCCGACCCATTTTATACTTTCTCATTAAATGAACCAGGTTTACAACAACAAAAAAATTTCACACTTCCTAGATAAAATTATATTCATTGTAATGTATTATATTACTTACACTAATTATATGATACGAATCCGAGATAATACTGTGATAATATCACCACATGTATAATACCATGGTTGCTCCTGATATAATTGCTTTATAACTGATATATAATAATAACATTAAGATAATTTTAACCTATATTACAGTGCCATATATATTCCTGATATAGATCAATGATAATATCAAGATAATGTTGGCCCATGTATTGCAGTACAGATATCCCTGGTATGGATGCATAAGTACACAGTGTTTGCTCCATCTCTCTCCCTCCCTGTAGCTGTAGACCCTTGTCCTTCTGATGGAGGTTTCAAGGGTATGAGGTATTTATAGAGCTGGCTGACAGAGAAGAGCAGGCCAGACATCCCTGTGGACACACGTACAGATGCTGTCAGACAAGCCATCGGTTCTGCCACCATGTGCACTCTCTCACACACGCATGCACTTTCACACACACATGCACACACACACATGCATACACATACACACACACTCTCTCACACACACATGCACTTTCACACACACATGCACACACACACATGCACACACACAGACACACATACAGACACACACTCACACACATGCACACACACATACACACACACTCACACACACTCTCACACACACACACACACACACACACACACATGCACTCTCACACACATACACACATGCACACACATGCACTCTCACACACATATACACACACACACTCTCACACACACATACACACATACATGCACACACATGCACTTTCACACACACATGCACACACACACACACACATACAGACACACACACGCACTCACACACACATGCACACTCATACATGCACGCTTCTCTGTTCCTCGCTCTCCTCTTTTTCCATCCATATTCTCATCCCTCCTTCTCTTCTTAGATTGCTGGTGGTATTAACCCCAGCTACATACAGTGGAAGGGCACAAACACTGGTACAATGCCAGCACAGAGGACCCCAAAACCGTCCTACGGGAGGGGGGTTCCCCTA
This sequence comes from Albula goreensis, assembly GCA_022829145.1. Lineage (NCBI taxonomy): Eukaryota > Metazoa > Chordata > Actinopteri > Albuliformes > Albulidae > Albula > Albula goreensis. The sequence continues at coordinate 2,975,080 of CM040749.1, forward strand.
TCATTTAAGCGGATCCCTGGGGGGAGAGAGGTGCTGACGCAGGCGACAGGTGTGCAGCCCCACCCCGGAGCTCACCTCTCTCAGGTAATAAAACCGCGTGTGTCAGCTGGCCCGGCGGAGGCCTCTCCTCCCTTAATCATTAGCAACCCCACTGTAAAACACAGCCATTAAAACTCACTGTAATAATGAGGACTGAATACTGATCTGATGTATTTACATACTGCCATTTAATGGATCTTAAAGTGATTTAAGTAGTGTGTGTGTATGTGTGTGTGTGTGAGTGTGTGCGAGCACATGTGTGTGTGTGTGCGTGTGTGTGTGTAGCAGGGGTTGGTAGCTGCCACCTGGAGTCGATTTCGCTCAGAACGCTAACTGCACACCAGCTGGAGTTGGCGGAGGAAGGACGCTGGGTGCATGTTCTGATTTAGCGAGCTCACCACATTATTCATCGGATTAATATTCCGAAGAAAACGGCAACTGGAAGTGAGAACAGCTGAGGTGGAAGTCCCCTGTCACACACTGCTGTCCAAAGACGTGTCTTTATTACGGGCCGAGCAAACTTATCCACCCCTAACAAAGCCAATAAAATCAGAGAGGCTCTCAGCAAACACGGATACACTGACATGCCTTCCTCTGCGAATGACAAAACACAAACGATATTTCAGTCTAATACCTCTGTGTGTACCGTCAGAGACAAACCAGGATGTTTGATGAAGAGAGATGGCCCTTTTAGCCAAGCTAAACTTGTGATTTTGGTCCAGTTTAGAGAGTATACCGGTCCAGGTCCTGGACACTCCAATGATCTTTGTTTCTACTGCAAGTCCTGGAAAGTTGCTCAGTGAATTGATTTAATTCATTTTTACAACAGCGTTGCCAGAACACGGCTTCACACAGACACCAGGTCTAGATCTTCCTAAAGAAGGGTGTGGATAGGTTTGGTGAAGCTGATGCCAATGGTCAGTTTGGGCGTTGAAAATTAGTTTACAAAATGCAGCCCTCTGTTGTTTTGTTTTTTTTAGCAGACCCTTTTATCTAGAGCAACTTACAAAAGCACACACAAAAGGCTAGGACAACAAGCAGCGACAGTGCAATACAATAGTGCCAAAACCGACCATAATAGTGATCACAACAACCTACAGAACCTCTTAAAGTGCTCCAGCAGGTGCCTGTGGAAGTATAGGTTTTTTATTTTGAGCGTACAGTGAGGGGCAGATGAAAACAGACATTCAGAGTTCAGAGTTTAGACGGGACAACATGCAGTTTAAACAGATGTGTTTTCAGTTAGCGGTGGAAGATGGGAAGAGACTCTGCTGTCCTTAATTGCTGTGGTTAAATTCGTGGCCCATCGCCAAGCGTGAGACAGTGAGTTCCCATGAGCCTCCTGACAATCCCGCCATTGTTCAGCCACACTGAGAGGGCCATAATCAGCCGCATCAGAGCCATGAGCTCATGGCAACGATTGGCCAGTCAATGATAAGCCAACCAATCAGCAGACAGGTGTGACCCAGTCCTGGCTGTGATTGGCTGAGAGAGGCCAAGCACCCGCCAGGCCCCTGCGCGTAGCGGGAAGGGTGCCCTTCGACCCTTCCCCCGCGCACGGGTGCCTTTATGATCCAAAGTGAGTCATCACCCCACTCTCCCGCCACAGCCATTTAGATACGGAGCAGTACCAGGAGATAAGCTCTAACAGCACAGAGCGGCCCAACAGCTCTCTCCTAACCAACGCGACTCAGCCTCTCCACACTCCATGTGTGAGTGTGTGTGTGTGTGTGTGTGTGTGTGTGTGTGTGTGTGTGTGTGTGTGTGTGTGTGTGTGTGTGCTTGTGTGTGTGTGTCACTCACTCATTCACTCACTCACATGCAGGATATGAAAGTGAACAGCTTCTTGACTGAATTCACTGCCCCCACAGACAGACTGCCAGAGGGTGTGAAATTACCCAGAAGGCTGTGAGTCTCCCCAGTGTGATCCTGGATGTTGTGCGTTCAGCTTCAGCGCTAATGGAATTAGGCCTGTTCTGCATTCTGTCAGGCAGGCAGCAAAGACATGATCAACCTATGGAGATACATTTGGGCTGAGAGAGAAACGCTCAATGAAAGCTGTGCGGTGCGGATGACACATTCCAGTTTTTAGAGACGAGGGAGCCATTTCCCAAGACTGAACTGAAGGGGACTCATGTTCTTATTTTGTTGTGAAGCAATTTTTTGTGAACCAGTTTCATGGTCCAAATGTTGCCTAGCAAGTGTGGACCTCCAGGGGGGTCATGGTGCAGCTGGGGTTCGAAGACCCAGTCACATGACTCACACCTGCTTTTCAAACTAACGTCTATGTTACTAAATGAACCACCTGGAAGCCCCCCAAATTTTTTATCTTAAGCTTAAAAATGCACGATTCCTAATGATGAAATGAGAATAAGACTAGAATGCTCTAAGTTTCTCTGCCTCCAGTACATGTCCTGAAAGGCTATTCCAACCTCTGGCAACTCTCTGTGTAAAACAATAATTCCTGATAACAGCTAAGAAGCTTACCCTTAACTTGCAATCCTCAGTGGTTTGACAAAAAAGCCGACATAACCCTAAAAACCCAGTGAGAGACCGGCCTCTACCTGCGGTCACATGGTCATTAGCGCATCATTATGGGACATAAACCTTTCAGCTCTCCCTCCAACATCAACCACCGTTATCATTATGTAACCGTGACACCACACGGCAGGTTCACGGGCACGTGTCCGAGATAAAAATGTGGCAAACTTGCCTTTAAAGAAAATCAAAACTGCGCAACGTTCCTGTGCGAACGGCGAGGTGCTGAGCTGCAGCTGTGGGCTGATCACCTTTGGGTTTTTGTCCTACACAAACACAAGGATGACAGTTACAGAGCTCAGACGAGCTGTGCATAAACCATACAGCTTCTCTCTCCTTGGCCCAGCTGGGTCCAGGTCCATTCAGATGCCTAAATTCTCTCAATGGTAGGGGATACAACTTTACCAAAGGGCACTGTCCAGACATTTTCCAAGTGTTTTTTTGTTTTATATTTTGTACTATGTTTCAGGTTGCAACTCATTTTTGCAAGAAAAATTAGATAAAGATAAGACAATAAAGAATTTGATTGACTGACTGACTGACTGACTGACTGATTGATATTGCTGTGTAAGCCATCACCAAACAAACATAAGCTTTTAATCCAGTGCCACCATTCAGAACATTGCCCTGGGTTAGGGGGCTTCCTCACAGAATGCACACACTTATACGTTTATGTTGGGCCTGATCAATGGGTGACACAGGTGTGGTCTCACCTGGAGGAGGAAAAGGAGTTATGGAGAGCGAGAGTTATAGAGAGAAACAAAGGAGGTACCTGATAGCTGTACACCACCAAAATCAGCACAGATTGTGAATATTTGTACTGCATCGTCATCTCATTTGTTAAAATAAGTTTGTATTTTATTTTGTTTTACATGCATACCTATGTATGTATACCTTTAAAAGACTGTTCCATAAATGGAGGAAAAGGAGGCAGATTCCAGCCCTTAGAGGAGTCCTGAAGAGTGGGGCTGGAGCAGGCAGGAGCATGGCCTCCTGGAGCTGAGGTTTGGAGTCCACCTTATTCCCCCGCTTGGATTGAGGAGGCTGCCGTGACCTTGCTTTTGCTTCTTCTGTACATGCTTCCTGCAGACACATCACAGCCAGACCTGATCCCTTTGCAGAAACACCATTAGTGCGCACGCCCGGGGGCCCACTAGGCTGGACGCTAACAGCCATACAGAGAGGTGAAGTATTTGTTAGTTCAGCACAATTTGAACCAGGAGTTTATTTTTTAAAAACAATACCTATGATTGATAGTGATACGGTGATGTTTGAACCAAGGACCCCTCAGGTAAAATCTGACAAGGTCAGGGTGGGGGTGGGGGGTGGGGGGGGGGGTGGGAGGGTACTTGGCCATTAAAGGCAAAAGTGAAACTTTACATACACATTCATGCTTACATTGTTTAGCTGCTAAGCTGACGCTGGCTTTCCATCACAGTTTTATGCTTTGCACATACCGTGCTGCCTTTAAACAGCCCAACTCCCATGGGGTCGGCAGAGGTAAATCTCTTTTCTTGCTTTAAACAGCAGCCTCCTGCCCACAATGCACTGCTAAAAGTAGGCGGGTGACAGTGTGATGTAGAGGGGAGCTGGGCTTGTTGCTCAGAGGTTGCTGGTTCATATCCCTGGTGAGGCACAGCAGTAGCACCCTTGAGCAATAAGTTGTACTTAACCTGAATAATGTTCCCAGCTGGGTACATGGGTAACATGCAGAAATATAGTACAGTAGTGGGAATCGTTCTGGATGAGGTACAGGAAATAAACAGTGAAATAACTGAATAATAAATAATGGTTATATGGGATCTGGGTTCTGTGGGCAGTGATTGAGAATACAGCTACACGAAACCAAAAGTAGCAGGACATATCACACGCTCAATGAAACAGACCAATCAGAAGCCAAAAGTGGCAGGAGCTATCACATCAATGAAACAGACCAATCAGAAGCCAAAAGTGGAAGGAGCTATCACATGCTCAATGAAACAGACCAATCAGAAGCCAAAAGTGGGAAGGAGCTATCACATGCTCAATGAAACAGACCAATCAGAAGCCAAAAGTGGCAGGACCTATCACACGCTCAGTGAAACAGACCAATCAGAAGCCAAAAGTGGCAGGACCTATCACACGCTCAGTGAAACAGACCAATCAGAAGCCAAAAGTGGCAGGAGCTATCACACGCTCAATGAAACAGACCAATCAGAAGCCAAAAGTGGCAGGAGCTATCACATGCTCAATGAAACAGACCAATCAGAAGCCAAAAGTGGCAGGAGCTATCACATGCTCAATGAAACAGACCAATCAGAAGCCAAAAGTGGCAGGAGCTATCACACGCTCAATGAAACAGACCAATCAGAAGCCAAAAATGGCAGGACCTATCACACGCTCAATGAAACAGACCAATCAGAAGCCAAAAGTGGCAGGAGCTATCACACGCTCAATGAAACAGACCAATCAGAAGCCAAAAGTGGCAGGAGCTATCACATGCTCAATGAAACAGACCAATCAGAAGCCAAAAGTGGCAGGAGCTATCACACGCTCAATGAAACAGACCAATCAGAAGCCAAAAGTGGCAGGAGCTATCACATGCTCAATGAAACAGACCAATCAGAAGCCAAAAGTGGCAGGAGCTATCACATGCTCAATGAAACAGACCAATCAGAAGCCAAAAGTGGCAGGAGCTATCACACGCTCAATGAAACAGACCAATCAGAAGCCAAAAATGGCAGGACCTATCACACGCTCAATGAAACAGACCAATCAGAAGCCAAAAGTGGCAGGAGCTATTACACGCTCAATGAAACAGACCAATCAGAAGCCAAAAGTAGCAGGACCTATCACATGCTCAATGAAACAGACCAATCAGAAGCCAAAAGTGGCAGGAGCTATCACATGCTCAATGAAAGTGGCCAATCAGAGTTACTCCTGTGGAGCACACTGAAGTTCCATCCACCCTATGTTAGATGTTAGTTTTCTGAGGTCACTGCAAAGAATTGTGGGATATCTTATCTGGCAAAAGATACATGAGATACTGCCTTAAAATGTAACTGAAATGAGGAACCTGAACCTACATATCTGTGATCAATTCAGTTTGGTATATGCGTATAAAGGACAACTAAGAGTAACTGTGAAAATGCAATCATTGTAACAAAAGTGAGTTAGCGCACAGGAACATGAGAATACAGGGCATTCATTCCGTCTAAACTCATCATTTACCTACAGAGCATCCAGCACTGCATCAAGCCCATTTACCTACAGTCTACAGAGTATCCAGCACTGCATCAAGCCCATTTACCTACAGTCTACAGAGCATCCAGCACTGCATCAAGCCCATTCACCTACAGCCTACAGAGCATCCAGCACTGCATCATGCCCATTCACCTACAGTCTACAGAGCATCCAGCACTGCATCAAGCCCATTCACCTACAGCCTACAGAGCATCCAGCACTGCATCAAGCCCATTCACCTACAGTCTACAGAGTATCCAGCACTGCATCAAGCCCATTCACCTACAGTCTACAGAGTATGCAACACTGCATCAAGCCCATTTACCTACAGTCTACAGAGTATGCAGCACTGCATCAAGCCCATTTACCTACAGTCTACAGAGTATCCAGCACTGCATCAAGCCCATTTACCTACAGTCTACAGAGCATCCAGCACTGCATCAAGCCCATTTACCTACAGCCTACAGAGTATCCAGCACTGCATCAAGCCCATTTACCTACAGTCTACAGAGCATCCAGCACTGCATCAAGCCCATTTACCTACAGTCTACAGAGTATCCAGCACTGCATCAAGCCCATTTACCTACAGTCTACAGGGTATCCAGCACTGCATCAAGCCCATTCACCTACAGTCTACAGAGTATCCAGCACTGCATCAAGCCCATTCACCTACAGTCTACAGAGTATCCAGCACTGCATCAAGCCCATTCACCTACAGTCTACAGAGTATCCAGCACTGCATCAAGCCCATTTACCTACAGTCTACAGAGTATGCAACACTGCATCAAGCCCATTTACCTACAGTCTACAGAGTATGCAGCACTGCATCAAGCCCATTTACCTACAGTCTACAGAGTATCCAGCACTGCATCAAGCCCATTTACCTACAGTCTACAGAGCATCCAGCACTGCATCAAGCCCATTTACCTACAGTCTACAGAGTATCCAGCACTGCATCAAGCCCATTTACCTACAGTCTACAGAGTATCCAGCACTGCATCAAGCCCATTTACCTACAGTCTACAGAGTATCCAGCACTGCATCAAGCCCATTTACCTACAGTCTACAGAGCATCCAGCACTGCATCAAGCCCATTTACCTACAGTCTACAGAGTATCCAGCACTGCATCAAGCCCATTTACCTACAGTCTACAGAGTATCCAGCACTGCATCAAGCCCATTTACCTACAGTCTACAGAGTATCCAGCACTGCATCAAGCCCATTTACCTACAGTCTACAGAGTATCCAGCACTGCATCAAGCCCATTTACCTACAGTCTACAGAGTATCCAGCACTGCATCAAGCCCATTTACCTACAGTCTACAGAGTATCCAGCACTGCATCAAGCCCATTTACCTAAAGTCTACAGAGTATGCAACACTGCATCAAGCCCATTTACCTACAGTCTACAGAGTATGCAACACTGCATCAAGCCCATTTACCTACAGTCTACAGAGTATGCAACACTGCATCAAGCCCATTTACCTAAAGTCTACAGAGTATGCAACACTGCATCAAGCCCATTTACCTACAGTCTACAGAGTATGCAACACTGCATCAAGCCCATTTACCTACAGTCTACAGAGTATCCAGCACTGCATCAAGCCCATTTACCTACAGTCTACAGAGTATCCAGCACTGCATCAAGCCCATTCACCTACAGTCTACAGAGTATCCAGCACTGCATCAAGCCCATTCACCTACAGTCTACAGAGTATCCAGCACTGCATCAAGCCCATTTACCTACAGTCTACAGAGTATCCAGCACTGCATCAAGCCCATTTACCTACAGTCTACAGAGTATCCAGCACTGCATCAAGCCCATTTACCTACAGTCTACAGAGTATCCAGCACTGCATCAAGCCCATTTACCTACAGTCTACAGAGTATCCAGCACTGCATCAAGCCCATTTACCTACAGTCTACAGAGTATCCAGCACTGCATCAAGCCCATTTACCTACAGTCTACAGAGTATGCAACACTGCATCAAGCCCATTTACCTACAGTCTACAGAGCATTCAGCACTGCATCAAGCCCATTTACCTACAGTCTACAGAGTATCCAGCACTGCATCAAGCCCATTTACCTACAGTCTACAGAGTATCCAGCACTGCATCAAGCCCATTTACCTACAGTCTACAGAGTATCCAGCACTGCATCAAGCCCATTTACCTGCAGTCTACAGAGTATCCAGCACTGCATCAAGCCCATTTACCTACAGTCTACAGAGTATCCAGCACTGCATCAAGCCCATTCACCTACAGTCTACAGAGTATCCAGCACTGCATCAAGCCCATTTACCTACAGTCTACAGAGTATGCAACACTGCATCAAGCCCATTCACCTACAGTCTACAGAGTATCCAACACTGCATCAAGCCCATTTACCTACAGTCTACAGAGTATCCAGCACTGCATCAAGCCCATTTACCTACAGTCTACAGAGTATCCAGCACTGCATCAAGCCCATTTACCTACAGTCTACAGAGTATCCAGCACTGCATCAAGCCCATTTACCTACAGTCTACAGAGTATCCAGCACTGCATCAAGCCCAATCACCTACAGCCTACAGAGCATCCAGCACTGCATCAAGCCCATTTACCTACAGTCTACAGAGTATGCAACACTGCATCAAGCCCATTTACCTACAGTCTACAGAGTATCCAGCACTGCATCAAGCCCATTCACCTACAGTCTACAGAGTATCCAGCACTGCATCAAGCCCATTTACCTACAGTCTACAGAGCATCCAGCACTGCATCAAGCCCATTTACCTACAGTCTACAGAGTATGCAACACTGCATCAAGCCCATTTACCTACAGTCTACAGAGTATCCAGCACTGCATCAAGCCCATTCACCTACAGTCTACAGAGTATCCAGCACTGCATCAAGCCCATTTACCTACAGTCTACAGAGTATCCAGCACTGCATCAAGCCCATTTACCTACAGTCTACAGAGTATGCAACACTGCATCAAGCCCAATCACCTACAGCCTACAGAGCATCCAGCACTGCATCAAGCCCATTTACCTACAGTCTACAGAGTATGCAGCACTGCATCAAGCCCATTTACCTACAGTCTACAGAGTATCCAGCACTGCATCAAGCCCATTCACCTACAGTCTACAGAGTATCCAGCACTGCATCAAGCCCATTTACCTACAGTCTACAGAGTATCCAGCACTGCATCAAGCCCATTTACCTACAGTCTACAGAGTATCCAACACTGCATCAAGCCCATTTACCTACAGTCTACAGAGTATCCAGCACTGCATCAAGCCCATTCACCTACAGTCTACAGAGTATCCAGCACTGCATCAAGCCCATTTACCTACAGTCTACAGAGCATCCAGCACTGCATCAAGCCCATTTACCTACAGTCTACAGAGTATCCAACACTGCATCAAGCCCATTTACCTACAGCCTACAGAGCATCCAGCACTGCATCAAGCCCATTTACCTACAGTCTACAGAGTATCCAGCACTGCATCAAGCCCATTCACCTACAGTCTACAGAGCATCCAGCACTGCATCAAGCCCATTTACCTACAGTCTACAGAGTATCCAGCACTGCATCAAGCCCATTTACCTACAGTCTACAGAGTATCCAGCACTGCATCAAGCCCATTTACCTACAGTCTACAGAGCATCCAGCACTGCATCAAGCCCATTCACCTACAGTCTACAGAGTATCCAGCACTGCATCAAGCCCATTCACCTACAGTCTACAGAGTATCCAGCACTGCATCAAGCCCATTTACCTACAGTCTACAGAGCATCCAGCACTGCATCAAGCCCATTTACCTACAGTCTACAGAGTATCCAATACTGCATCAAGCCCATTTACCTACAGTCTACAGAGTATCCAGCACTGCATCAAGCCCATTCACCTACAGTCTACAGAGTATCCAGCACTGCATCCAGCCCATTCACCTACAGTCTACAGAGTATCCAGCACTGCATCAAGCCCATTTACCTACAGTCTACAGAGTATCCAGCACTGCATCAAGCCCATTCACCTACAGTCTACAGAGTATCCAGCACTGCATCCAGCCCATTCACCTACAGTCTACAGAGTATCCAGCACTGCATCAAGTCTTTGGGCCTCTGCTGCTATTACATGACCTGGCAACCTGCCCTATGTATTGACATCCCTATGTGTAAAATACTTCCTGGTATCAGTGTGGTGTTTCCCTTTTAACTAAGCTTTGCCTATGTGCTGTTGCTCAGCTGACAGAACTCAACCTGTAAAATATTGTGCAATTAATTTTGTTAATTCCTTGTATGAATAATAATAATAAAAAACTCAATAAAATACCCTCAGTCTCAATTTGCTAAGCCTCAATAGATTAAGTGTCCAAAGTCTTTCTTTGAAACTTTTGTTTTCTGAATGAAAACAATGTATTTTCCCTTTTCTGTACTTGTGAAAGTATTTTTTTTTTTACTTTCATCTGTGTCCCCAGCCAGGACTGGGACTGTTTCTGTCCAATCAGCAACTCATTTTCAGGACCCTCCCCCTCCCCCCCCCCCCCCCTCCCCCACCCCAACCATATAAATGGCAAATCTATTCAATGCCATTAACTATCAAAGCTCCCATATACATATACAGTATATGCCATACCTTTTGCATACGTATCAGTGCCCCCCTCCCCACCAAAACACGACAGGATTTGGACCAGCACATTAATGAGTATGACTGATTTAATGGCTGTGAAATGTGAAAAGCAACCGACAAACATACTGCTAAATGGAACCAGCCTTTGTACAGAAACTCATTAAATTATATTCAGGTCACTCCGAATGAGACAGTGTAAACGGAGAACAGAGTAGAAATATTCCACGGATAACTGCTGGCAATTCAGACGGATATTAAATAATGCTGACTCATGAACATGATTTTATCACAATTGGAAAATGAATGTGGTAACGATGCTGTACTCTCTCCAGATGGAAACAGCGTGGAACATGTTTTACATTCCTACAGTGTGTTACAGTCAAATGTTTTTATCTTTAAAAGTATAACATTAAACGCGTATGAACTGAACATCAAATCTGAGTATATACTTTTTTATTTTCCACTTCTTGAAACAGAAATGCCTATTTTAGCATGACATGAGTACTTTAAAATGTTTCTTATGAGGTTGCCTGCCATCTGTCAATCTAGATCCACTTCACCCCCCCGAAACTACTTTTCCGCAATCAGCAAACTGAAAGCCCTGCCCGTCGCCTTTGCCGACTGCAGAGCGCCAGACAAAAAGTCTCCCGTTTTTTTTGCCCTGATTTCCTTCGCTCGGTCCTTGCTGCACCCCCGTTAATGAGCGGCTCTCCTCAAGCACCCCCGTCCCCCCATGCCATCATCGCTTGGGCATTGCGGCTGACGCACACGAGGACATTAAACCGAGCACCGTGCGGGTTGCTGGGGGGGTGGCACTGAACTCAGAGCCGTGAGGTGTGAGAGGTGGGGACGCTGAACACGAAAGCCTGCCCCGCTTTTGGTATTTTCTCTTTCCTTTTTTTTCTCCCCCTTCCTTTCTCTCTCTCCACTCGGGAAATGTGCTTGGGCTTACTCACCGGTTCCTGTCCGGGAGGCGGGTTTCTGTCGGCGGGGAAGGGCGTTCTTTCTGGGGTCGGAGGCACGGCGTAGTCGCAGAAAGGGGCGGGCCGTCGAGAGGAAAGGAAAACCCACCTTTCTCATTGTTAGAGACTCAGAGGAATGCGATGGTTTGATCCCGCAGTGCAGGGAGGGGAAACAGGGAAGAGACAAACGAGGGCAACCGGGGGGGAAAAAGAACCCTTTCCACCACGGAGGACGAATCTCGAAGCTTAAAAAGGAGTTGTTTTCTATACCGGCAGAGCCGCCCTGTCTACGCTGATCTAAGGACGACAATCGAATGTGTTTCAGGGAAATATCGCTTTTCCATATGGGAAGGTAAGGCAACACGGTTGATTTCTTCGAAGGTAACTTGGGCAAGGTTAGCAAAAGCGGGGTTGATGTGGAACCCTGTTCGAGCTCATTACAGACGAACACGGGCTGCATAACTCAGAACTGCGGCAAGTTTTACCCCCCTCCTCTCCCCCTGTTCCGCTGTCGCAGCCAAAGGAAGCCTCCTTTAAGCGCCCGGACTGCGGCGAAAACCAGGTGGCAGAGTGTAGCGGGTCGGTAGTACAGCTGTTTTTTTTAGACTTTCTGGGGCTGCCGCGATGTTTTACAGTCCTCGGATAAGGGAACAGACGGGCGTACAAGCACTTTGAAATTATAACGAGCCGCGGACGGTTAGTTTTTGATCTTCCGTGGGACAGGAATCCATTCCACGTACTAGCACTGTTATCTGCAGCAAATTGAGCGCTTGGTGAAGCGTATGCGCTCAGTAGCACGACTGTTTATGTTGCTGGATAGGCATCGAAAGTTTTTAACGCAAGATAGAGCCGATTGTCTTTGTTGCCAAGTAGCAACGATGGTGTCTGCTGAACTTTTTCATGTTCCGGGAGGCTCAGTGTGGAACTTGAACCGTGCGTTCTTGTGCTCTCTGGAGCAATTTGGTTTGTGAACAGGAAAAGACGTGTTCTACCCAAGAACAATGTACTGGTACCGCGTGAAGTGGATTGGCGAATAAAACTGAAAAATGTTACTCCAAAACAGTGCTGTAACACTGAAATGATTCACATTACTAAGAAAAATAAACTGCTTTCTGTCAAGACTTGATAGGAAGCGGTTTTCCCATCCAAATTGTCATGGTCTGTAGCAGTATGTAAAAATAATAAACAAAGGTCACGACATTTACTGAAAGCGAGCGCTGGAGTACTGGTTTGATTGTGTATTCTTACTGAGTAGTCATGAAAATATTCATAACATAGACTGCTCATCGTTTTCACCATTAAATAGCAACAAACCTACACATTGGTATGCAGTGACACATTGCTTGAGTTTAAGTGATGCTGTTTTTCCGATGACAGTCACCATGCATCAGTTGGGTGCAAAGTATTGTTGACAAGAATATTAATTGGGTTCAGTTTGACCCCTGCGGCTAGAGAATACGTCAATCATTGCGGATGGATCTTAATTTAAGAGCGCATAGCCTTACATTGTAAAACCGACATTTCTGTAGATTAATCTGCAGATAATTGTTTTGTTGTAGTTATTTAGTTTTAATGTTAGATTTACAAAGTCGAAACCCCTGAGACATTTCTGTTGCCTACCACTTAGGACATTCCTTTACATTTTCACTTGAATGGGTATTTCCTGAGTTTATGGGGTTGGGGGAAAAAAGAAGCGCAGAGTCAAAAGTTTGCTTCACATGACACAAACTCCTTGATGTAAGCAAACACCGTATACCAGCACGTCGCTGTCCGGAGAGATGGCGTGTATTGCGGTCTTTGTAGCTCGGTGGAATGAGGTGCTCCTGTGGTCTCAGTGTTGGCCCGGGTTTGACTGTACTGCACCAAAAAAGGAAAGTGGTTTGTGCTCGGAGGTACATTCACGCGGCTCCAGGTGAAGATATTTCAATTAGATCTGACAGGCTGCGTCTACCCTGCCAGCGCGGCCGAGTGCTGACGTTATGAAAGGGGGCGGGTGTGTGCTGCTGTGTGTATGTGCGCTTTTCGGCCCGGTCCCAGAGGAGTCGACGGTGGTGTTTCTGTGTTGGTTGGGGGGTGGTGACACAGGCAGCGAGGTGAGCCGAACGCACACCGAACAGTCTTCCCGCAGGAGCGGAACGGCAGCAGTAAAGCCGTAATCGCGCAGGTGGGGCCTGTAAAGAGCGGAGGGAACCTGCCTTGACCTGTCTCAAACATGAAGGCGAATTGCTGATTGCTTTCCAGTAAGTCCGCGCCAGCTGCCGCATCTGTTCCCTACCGCCGCTGCCGCTCCCGGTTCCACGCAAGTATGTGCAAGTACTGTAGCAGCGCAGGCAGACACAGGACTGTCTCTGTCAGCCGGGCTGAGCTGGCTCCTTCACCGCCGCTGTGTGTGTGTGTGTCTGTCTCTCTCACTCACACACACCACCATTTGCTTCACTTCCTGGGGATACACGTTCCCAGCCATGTGTGTGTTTGTACGTGTGCCTGTCTCTGTGTTTTTGTATCTGTGTGTTTGTGCGTGCGTGTGTGTTTATGTATTTGTATGTGCAGGTACGTGTGTGTTTGTATTCACAGTTGTGTTTCTATGCTTGTGCGTGTATGTGTGTGTATGTGTGTGTATGTGTGTGTGTGTGTGTGTGTGTGTGTGTGTGTGTGTGTGTGTGTGTGTGTGTGTGTGTGTGTGTGTTTCTATGCATGGGTTTGTTGTGCTCTCCTCTTGTCTGTATCGGACCTGTCCTGTAAAATGATGAGTCCTTCAAGGATGGCTGTGAGTTAAGGTCAAAGGTCACACAAGCGTCCTTATCACAGATTGTAAAAGTGATGGTGAAATCAGGAGCCTCTCCCCTGTGTGTTTGTGGTGGGGGGGGTGATTCCCGATGATGCAGACATACTGAAACTCAGTGCCACTCACTTTCTCTCTCTCTCTCTTTCCCCCTGTCTCTTTCTCTCTCTTCTCTTTCTCTCTATGCCTTGTTCTGGCCAAAATGTGTTGCCCCTGCAAAGTGATCATTTCCTGCCACCCCCCACTCCTCAGCCCCGCTCCCCCTCCCGGTTTAGCCCCTGTTCGTGGCGTGATTGCTTTTCCACTCTGCAGCGGAACGGCATTCTTCGCCCCTTTTTTTTTTTTTTTGGTGAAAGTGAAGGCCGGTCATTATGAGAGTAATTATTAGGATGGAGGATTACGGAGTGGCTGAATGAGTAGCACAGGGATTACATTTAAACCTGCGGTTAATGTCTTCTTTCTCACTCACTGTTCCAGCCAGGTCGCCTTGAGCCATTTATTGGGGATACGCATGCTGGAGTCACGTACTGGAAGATACGTTTCATTGTTATGTAATGTAGGGATAACAAAACTGCATGTTAATATGAGATTTCTGGTTCCATTTGCACCTGGACCTCATTCCTGAGGTTCTTAAGCAGAGGATGAAGTTTATGAACATATGTATGGTTTTATTAAAATATGCTGAAAGATCTGTTCTAATCTGCCTCAGTTTATTGTTTTATTTCTAAGGATTATAATATTGATACAACTGTTTTTCAATTACAAGTGTATACAGCTGGTCTTCATGTGTCTCCGACTCTGGCTACATGTGCCCTCTTGATGGCTCAGTTTCCCGCTCAAGGATATATCAAGGAGACATGTTCTCAGAACAGCTTTGGGAATGAGGATTTCTGTGTGTAAAGATACAGGTTTTGACAGTTAGAGCTGTTGTTTTGTGAAGAAAATGGTGTTTCATGGAGTCGTATGTGCATGTGCATGCATTTGCACACGTGGTTAAATGATTTGTATGTGTGCAGAGTGTGTGCGTTTTTGTGTGTGTGTGTGTGATTAGTATTATGTGGTTGTTACAGAGGACATAACAGTAGGCTAGTCTTGGCAACAGTACCCCCCCCACCCAGTATCCAGTTCTACAGCCTCCTTACGTTTCTGGAATCAAAGACTTGGGGAGTCTGATGACAGACGCTTCACCATCCATGAGCTCTGTTAAAAAGAGAACGCTGGACAAGTGCGGAACCCTGCATTCCCATCCATCTGCCTGCTCCATTGTTCCCACGGAAACTCCGGAACACCGCAGTGAGAGAGTTCCGTCACTGGAGCTCCACACTGCCTGGTGGGCTAATTACTCAGACGGTGGAGTTTGTGCTACCGGAGACCAGATGACATAGCAGTGAACACAAAGCCACACCTAACTCCTTACTGTCCATTTCCCCTTTAAAGTTACCCAGACAAACCTTTGCCATAATTCCCACCAGTAGCTGAAATCTCAGCATGCTTGAGCATGAAAGAGTCTTCCCCTAAGAATTGGGGCATATGTCAGTTGAGATTTGTACATTGTGTGGCTTAAATGCAAATGTGAAACAACATCACATGCCCACCAGGCCCGGTCCCGATTGGCCACTTGAACCATACTACAGATTTGCAAGAAGCAAGCATCCCAGAAGTTGTGTTGCTGCACCAAAATGACCAAAGCTTCCAGGAAAGAGCTGCCAAATCTGGCTACGGCCTTCAAACTTCATTCTTATGTAACCAAAGACATTGTGGCTAAACTGCAGAATGAACTCACTAGCTGCTTGCTAATGCTTTACCTTATCATACAGTTTAATTTCTGGATGAAAGATGAAGGTTAAGATTATACAGGTTAGATTGACACAGGTTCTGCATGGTGACTGTAAAAAAAAAAGTGAGCTTGTGCCTGATTCCCCAGCTCAAACAGGGGCAGCAGTGGACGTATTGGTATGATACTGGTTTTGGGAGGTGCCCAAAAAAGGGAGGCGCTCAGAACAGGAGGTGTTCTTAACGGGAGGTGCTCAGAATGGGAGGTGCTCAGAATGGGAGGTGCTCAGAGCGGGAGGTGCTCAGAATGGGAGGTGCTCAGAGCGGGAGGTGCTCAGAGCGGGAGGTGCTCAGAATGGGAGGTGCTCAGAGCGGGAGGTGCTCAGAATGGGAGGTGCTCAGAATGGGAGGTGCTCAGAGCGGGAGGTGCTCAGAGCGGGAGGTGCTCAGAATGGGAGGTGCTCAGAGCGGGAGGTGCTCAGAAGGTGCGCGGGAGGTGCTCAGAGCGGGAGGTGCTCAGAATGGGAGGTGCTCAGAATGGGAGGTGCTCAGAGCGGGAGGTGCTCAGAGCGGGAGGTGCTCAGAGCGGGAGGTGCTCAGAATGGGAGGTGCTCAGAATGGGAGGTGCTCAGAGCGGGAGGTGCTCAGAATGGGAGGTGCTCAGACGGGAGGCGCTGCGGGAGGTGCTCAGAGGGGAGGTGCTCAGAATGGGAGGTGCTCAGAATGGGAGGCGCTCAGAATGGGAGGCGCTCAGTTTGTATCCCAGCTGCATCAACAAATCATCAGGTACAAACTGCTCTCTTTTCGTGCTTTCTGTTCTCCCCCTCGCCTGCCCAAAGGCATAACTAATTTTAGGTACGTCTCTGTGTGTGCGTGTGTGCGTGTGTGTGAGAGTATGCGTGTGTGCGTTTGTGTGTGCATGTGTGTGTGTGAGTGAGAATATGTGTGTGTGTGTGTGTGTGGGGGAGGATAGTTGTGTAGGATTAGACGAAGCCTTGCCTTGAGTGGTTGCGCTGCAGCGGTGACAGCATCCTGATCTGTTCTCACATTCTGATTCACCATGTTATATCATTTACTGCTTATTTAACGAGGCCGGCCAGCTGAGAACTCCTGTTGCCGCGGTGACCTGTGGAATCACTTCGGGCAGGAAGTGCAAGTTTAGTAGCCAATCAGATGGAGTGAATGATTCAGTGGCCAGATGTAGGTTTTCCTTATTTAAGCACAACACTGGGGCTAACAGCCCAACTCTTTCAAAGTGAGAGGACGATGTCACATTCATTCTCTGCATGCCACCTGTAACAGAAGGTTGGCCAAAATGTAATGTTTCAGTATTTGCTTACAATCAGGTTGGATATTTTACTGAAGCAATTATGGGTAATTACCTTACTAAAGGTGATAACAATGGCATTGCCCCACCAGAGAAGTGAACCTGCAACACATGTGCTACATAGTGTATACTGTGTGTATGTGGATATGTACACATACACTGTGTATCCATGCATACATACATATTTATGTGTATATGATAGTATACAGAATCTTATACACATGTTATGCACATAGTAGAGTATTTTTATGTTGAGAGGCTGTGTGTTTGTTAGTCGGGAGGTGCGTGGGCCTGCGCTGCCCCAGCAGCCAGGTACAGTGCTCCTGTGCAGAAACAAAGCAGGTGATGCTGGCTGAGCCTCCATTGTTGCCTGTTGAGTGCAGTAATAATGGGTTTGCAGTGGGGAGCGTGTCAGCGTGTTTGTGATTAGCCTCTATTCCTCATCATCAGGATTCAGTGCTATTGTCTCTGAGCTCTGAGCCTCCTCCTCCTCCCCCTCCAACACTATGGAAACGTTAATGATGGGCTGGGAGTGGAGATTAAAACACGGCCACCTATGAGATTACATGCATGCACGCACACACACGCACATGCACACACACAGTCATGCATGCATTAACGCACACACACACACACACACACACTTACATGGGGACTTCTGTTGTTCCGTGGGCCAGCCGGTTTCTGCTGCCAGACTGCTGGCATCGGGGCTGGGTGTGTGTGTGTGTGTGTGTGTGTTGTGTGTGTGTGTGTGTGTGTGTACGCGATATTGGCTATGGTGTGGAGGGCCAAGGGGAGTCCCAACAGAAGACCCTTCCCAGGGAAGTTGCTGGGTTGGCTGATGTTTAGCTGTTGGGTTAAATGATTTTAGCTGTTGGGTTAAACAATGTTTAGCTGTTGGGTTAAATGATTTTAGCCGTTGGGTTGAATTGTCTTTAGTTGTTGGGTTAAACGGTGTTCGTTGTATTGCTGGTGTTCACAGGTGCACGCAGGATGTCAGTGTGGTTGACTGAACCGAGTCAGTGCTGCGGACGGGGCTACTTAATCACCAGGGTTAACAGTCAAGAACTCCTAAAGCCACATCATCACTGTGAAACCTTCCCACAGCACACACCCCTACAACACACAGTGGTTACAGAACACAGTGGCAAATAGTGTATCCACATCACAACTCTGTTATGTATAATCGCATGTGTTTTTAAATTATGTTTTTGATTATTTAGCCAGGACACCGGACCTGTTCCAGAATTAGCCAGGAAGGTACATTTCATCTGTGTTCACTATGCAGGCAAGGTGAGATATGGGGTATGAGGAGATATTACATTTGTCAAGATTAATATTTAATGACAGCCCTCACCATGACATTACCAAAGATTGCTTAACCTAGATAGGGCCTATTTTATCAAAAATGAAAGTCTGAAATCTAAAATATGCAGGCGTAATTTATGAAATATGAAAATATAAACCAAATTTGAAGCAGAATGCTTGAAAGGGAAGCCCCTGGGAACCCATGCCCTTGAACAGCAGGGAAAATAGATCCCCGGATTGCTGATCTCAGATCAGTGCTAAACCACAGGGCAGCTCAGAAGCAGATCCCCCTTCTTCCCTCACTTGCCGATCTGAGATCAGCGTTTTTGGACGGTAACCCGCTGTTTGCACAGTTTCCTGTCCCACTGTCCCTGATCAAACCTTCTTCGTTCCAGCGTGAGACCTGCACAGCAGACTCTATTTTTACCCCCGGCCTAAGGAAGACGTCTCCATTAAACTGATTTACGTTCGCACTTATTGACCCTGATGCAGGCATTTAAAAAAAAAGACTCCGCGCCAGCAGAATCTACAGGAGTTATATTTCCTTTCAGTGTTATTTTATTTTTTTAGCCAGGTGTTAAATGCACATTTAAAAATCAGTTTTCTCCAGTTGAGACTTATACAAAGTCGTAAATTAGTGTATCGGACTGTGGCCTTATGAATTAACATTTTGCAGGATTTAAGTGTGGAACCCTTGAGCTGTAGTTGTAGCTTTGACCTTGTACCGTGTGTTCAGGTGTCTGAACGGAACACACAGCCTTAAATCTAACCGGAGATTAAGGCAAACATTAGCCATAATTTTTCATACCCGGAGGCTTGGATGATAAAATATATCTCAATGAATAAACATGAGAAACATGTACATCTCTCGCTCTCTCGCAGAATCACAGGTTTGCCTTGTTGCGTTGCTGGCTTGGTGACAGAGTCTTGTCATCGCGCTTGTGCCATATCAGGGGTGGGGGGTGGTGGTGGTTATAGCTCCGAGAGAGTGTACTTGCAATCTGTGTAGGTTGGGGGAGGGATTTCGTTGCTGGCGTGGGTGTTCATCATTCCCTGTGACCCCCCCTCCCAATTAATGGTTTTGGGGAGGGGGGGGGGGGCACAGGATCGGCCCACCCTGCATGTGTGGGAGGGTGGGGGTATCGGCCTGATGGCACCGGGAGAGATCGTGGTGACTAAGCCTCGTCATTATCAAAGCGCGTGAAGTAATTTTACATAATTGGGCACTCTGCTTGTGTTTAGCTGGCCTTTTATCCCACTGCGTGGGGATTGGGGCTCAACCAAGCAGGGAATAATCGCAATTTTTTTTTTTTTGTTCAAAAACGGCAAAAGGTCTCTTTGTTGAACTGTATGAACCCTGAGCTGAGGAGGGCCTGATCCGCATCGCCCCTGCCAAACTTCAGACACGCACACACGCCCACACAAAAATGACCTTTCCTAAACTTCTGCACATGCACGTGCACACAGAAATGACTACAGCCAGACCTCTGTGTGGATAAACATTCAGTGCCAGTTACATACAAACTTCTGTAGATGTGGATCCAGTAAAGGCCGTTATCTTAACTTAACTTAGGCGCACACTCTTACAGTCACGTTTACAACTGAAATTATTTACAGGTGTTTGTGACGTTAGTCATTCACACATGTACACATGGTAACAGCAATGGCTGTATTTCAGCATAGTAAGTGTGACTCCCCCACCTCCCACCCACCTGTTCTGGCACGTCCTCCCCCAGTGAGGTCACCTGGGCACAGGTGAAGGGTGAAGGAGCGCACCTCTATTTCAACAGCCCATTTTTCCCAAGGGTGAGGTAGGCTGGGTCTGGCCTAGGATTTGAACCCTGAATCCACAGCCTGACACCCCCCCCCGATCCTTCCCTGCCCACAAACCAACACATGACAAGTCAGGAAAACACTTCCTGGTTTAGCTGAAAGGCTAATGCTTCAGTCTTAAGTTGTGGGTGGGCCTTTTTTGATAATTGTCCAAGGGAGTCTGTATACAAGTTTCTAGTGCTTTTTTTAGTTCTTTTTTTAAAGATGAATAAAAAAAGAATAACTGTAAAATGATTAAGAAGTTGGCTGCTGTCTCTTTTGGCCAATTATCATACATTTCCAATAGACTCTCACCAGTGGGGGAATATAATCGTCAGAAGCACTGAGGTAGAATACCATTGCATCTGACTGAATGTTTTTTTTTACATATTTTTATTCTGAGGACAGTATTTGATGAACTTTTTCTTCCTGCGCTGTTGTCAGGTGTTATCATCCTGAATGTTTGAGCTGGTGCTAAACTGTCAGGGGGGTCTCCATGGTAACCGTGCGTATAGGACAGTGTTGGGCAAGGGTGGTCATTTGTGTTTCCGAATGTCAGGCCTCCCTCTGATCTTATTCAATTAACACAGTCATTCACGAGATCTGACATCTTAGCCACATCGTATTGATGAGCTGACGATGAAGACTGTCGTCATGCTCCATGATGAAGCTTTTTACTGTCCCTATGACTGCCGTGTGTGTGCGGGTCCCATTCAGCCACCATTTCCTGGAGGAGAGGGCTGAGTTGTTGGATGTTGGTTGTTTGCTCTCTGTTTGGAGAGGAGGATCATGGGAGTCACTGGGGCCGGTTTGGGAATGCTGTGGGAAACAGAGAGACGTCCGCAAGGCACCTCATCAAAGAATAGGGGGGTTTTGCGTGCGATTGCACAAACACACACACACATGCATGCATGCACAAATGTATGCAAACACACACACATGCATGCACGCACGTATGCAAACACACACACACACACATGCGTGCACACACGTATGCAAACACACACACACATGCATGCACATATGTATGCAAACACACACACACTTGCATGAATACACGTATGCAAACACACACACACATGCATGCATACACGTATGCAAACACACACACACATGCATGCATACACGTATGCAAACACACACACACTTGCGTGCACACATGTATGCAAACACACACACACTTGCATGCATACACGTATGCAAACACAGACACACTTGCATGCACATATGCATGTGTGGATAAATCAGTGCCCCATGTCCAGCCCCCTTTGATGAACCCGCGTGGGAGCCAGGCACGCCAGAAGACCCGTCTGACTGGAACCCGCTGATTCTGCATGTTGTGGGGAACGAGGAAGCTCTGCACTGTGATATTTCTCACACACAAACTCTATACAAACAATCGCACACAGGCACTATGGCACGCAGTCTGTCTGTCTCTCTCTCTCTCACACACACACACACACACACACACACAAGCTCTATACAAACAATAACACACAGGCACTATAGCACGCAGTCTGTCTCACAGACACTCACACACACATGCATAAAAACATACACTCATACAAAAAATGCACACTCACACACGCGCACACACAAACACAAATAAGCTGCAGTGGGCATTATAAAAACCAGCTTAATAAACAGAAAATCTGCAGTTAAAAATCTGTAAGAGGCCGGGCTGTAGGCTGTGGATCAGTACCTGTCATTATCGCAGCTCATTTCTGTGCCATGCGTCTGGATGAAAACACCAGCACAATAATGGCTACTGGTGACTGGCCTTTGACAAATGGCTGCCGTCTTTTGCGCAGTGGAAAGCTGTCAGTCCGTGATGTGGTGTTGGAAGGCTCGTCTCCTGGTGGTAGTGTATGGATGACAGTGGAGATTGAATTCCCTGCTGGGGGGCGGAGATGGGGTGGGTGTCTTGATTGTAAACGGTAACAAGCGATCCTGAATCGACCGCTGACCGTAAACGACCTTGAGGCCCCAACTCCAGAGGTCGGGATGAGAATGGGAGCAATCGATCAGCCCCGACCAATCCCCTTGGGTTTTTTGGTGTGTCTCAGCAGTTGATTGGCTGAAGGGTCTAGACACTTCTTCCCAACGCATAACATAGCTACTAACTGGAAGACATCACAAAAACCTGCAGACACTGTGGCCCTCGAGGACTGGAGTTAAACCTGCAGACACTGCGGCCCTCCAGAACTGGAGTTAAACCTGCAGATACTGTGGCCCTGCAGAACTGGAGTTAAACCTGCAGGCACTGCGGCCCTCCAGGACTGGAGCTAAACCTGCAGACACTGCGGCCCTCCAGGACTGGAGTTAAACCTGCAGACACTGTGGCCCACCAGGACTGGAGTTAAACCTGCAGACACTGCGGCCCTCCAGGACTGGAGTTAAACCTGCAGACACTGCAAAGTAGTAACTGAATCATTAGTAGTAGCATATTGGTTTATTGTCATATCATGTCCCCTGACTTGAGCAGCAGTACCCCATAATGGAGTCAGTAGGTTTTCTGGCTGACAGCTGTGTGTTTGACAGGTGAGGCTTGGGGGGCTTAGAATTAATATCAGTGGATTGGCGATAGCCATGGAAGGTTGGGACCGGTTTGGCGGCTGGGGTTGGCGTGTGGTGTTTGATGGACTGTTCAAAGGAGAAGGGAGGGGTTGGAGGGTTTCGAGCTCGCAGAACGCGATGATAACGAGAATGCGTCTGGAATCCGCGGAGCCGGTTGGGACGGAGGCTGTAAAAAAGATCTCTTTTGGAATGAATTCTCCATATGGTCCTCTCCCTCTCTCCCTCCCTCCCTTCCTCCCTTGTTCCCTCGCTACCCCAGTGCATGTTTGCCTGTCCTCTTTTCTCATCTGTCTCCTGTTTGGGTTATAAACGGGGAAATATGCAGGCTGGCGATTGGACGGGTGGTAGTGGTTCTGGTGGTGATGGGGGTGGGGGGGGGGACATACCTCTGAATTTGACGTGCTTGTTTTGCTTGCCGTCCAGCATCGAGCAGAGTGAACGCACACGGTTTTAAGTGTTTTAAAACTCTCCGAAGGCCAGCTTGGGTAGTGTGGTTTAACAGCGGAGCGCAGTCAGAACAGATGTGCTTGAATAGTCAAGCTAGTGTGATTAGCTTCACAGGTTTAACAAAAAACACATCCATAAACACACAGAATGACATACATACATGCTCCTAAACACACGCACATATGCATAAATGTGTATGTACCCTACAGACATGCTAAACATGCAAACACAGACTCACACGTTTAAATGTACATACGCAAACACACATGCACACACACGTGCTCACGCACAATCGGCGTATTGTTGTTTCCTGATCTAATTTCATTAATAATTGAGGAACAGAAAGCCTTTTTTCCCCTCGGTTCTGCTGCCTGTCTTCTGTAAAGGCAGGGGTTCTTGTCCTGCTGCGAACCTGTACCAGATGGATCTAGGGAGATTTTTATCTCTTCCCTGGTCTGGCACGTGCTTTGGCAGTGTTTCTGTACCCATTTACGCAGAGTACTGCCGCCTGCATGCCGATGTTCTTTTAAGCGGTGATTTAGTCTACTTGTTGAGACCAAAAACTGGGCAGAAGTGAGGTCTCTCTCTCTCTCTCTCTCTCTCTCTCTGCATTGCGCTGGTCCCGCTTTCTTTTTGTTCCACAGTGGGGTACGCAGAACAAGGACAGCAACGGAGGGTTTGCGGTTGTCCAAGAGATGGGGCGACGTAAAACGGTGAGGGCGACATCGCTCTTTGCCTCCTTGTGTGACGGAGCTGTCAGAGTGAAAGTTGGGGTGTGTTGGGCAGTGGGCCTCTGTGGAGGAACCCGGAATGACGTGGGGCAGAGTGTACGCAAACTGAGGAGGCGAGAGTCCGAGAGAAAGGGAAAGGAAGAAGAAAAAAAACTCCCCAGATACGAGAGCTGAGCAGTGGAGAATGCTCTTGCCTTTTCCAAAAAGACAAAAAAAGATACTGTTCTATTTTGGGCGATGAGAGAGGCACTGACCTGTCCGTTTGAGAGTTTCTCTATCCCTCCCTCCCTCTCCGTTTCTCTTTCTCTCTCACACCCACTCTTGTTCTCCATCTGCCTCACTCTCTCTCTTTCTCTCTCTCTCTCTCTCTCTCTCTCTCTCTCGTTCAGGCCAAAGGCCACGCTAATCACTCCGGTGCTCATGCCAACGATGTTTGTAATAGCTGTGTGTTTTACACTAGGGTTAGCGCGCAGGCTAGGCCTGCAAAGCCTTTAGTAGACAGGCTAGCCCTCTGCCTGCTCCGCCCCTCTCTCCCTCTGCTGAGCCGTCATTGGCTATTTGATACAGGTTGGGATTATTCAGTATAATTTGGCCCAGATGTTAAGGGTGATTTTTTTTAAAGAAACCCTCACACTAAACTAACCTGGAAACTTATCAGTGTGATTTAAAGGGGGGCGTTACACTGTCTAAGTCTAACCCCCCACCTCCAAAGATAAAAAAGACGGTATTTTTTTGAGCAAGCTCTGTCTGTGATGGTTACTGACACGCTCACCTACATGAAAGGGACAGGTCTTCCGCTGCACTGGAGGGTCATGTGATCTATGGAAACAGAGCGAGAGAATGAAAGAGAGATAGAAGGGAAGAAAAAAAAGACTCGACTCGACAACCAATCTGAGCCTCAGACGTTTAGCCGGAGGGAATGGGAGGGATTGGGGGTGCGTGAGGTTGAAAGACTTTTCTTGTACATTCTCCTGTCACATTTCTTTTGTGTCTTCAGTCTACTGGACAGCCCATATTTTTAGCATTAACTTCCCACTGATTGTTATGTACTCTTGAGTTCCCCACACACACACACACACACACGCGTGCACACACACGCACGCACGCAAACGCGCACAGACACACGCACTCACAAACTCACGCACATACTCACACACACATACACACACACACACACACACACACACACGCGCACATACACGCACAAAGATACAGAGAGAGAGAGAGAGAGAGAGAGAGAGCGAAGTTTTAGCCAATCCAGGAGTATTTTTGGAAGTTAATGAAAAGCGAAATCTGAACTGCTTGCCCTTAAAAGGCATGTCTGGGTCAACAGTGTGGAAACTTGTGTGTTAGTAATGCCCACCCCCCCACACACACACACACACACACACACTCCACCCCTTGTGCTTGTGCCTGTGTGTTACTGAGGATCAGGGAAGTGGGGGGCTCAGAGCATGGGAGGGGGAGTTTTTGGGGAAAGGGCCCGGGGGTGGAGGTGGTGGTGGGGGGGGGGGTACTAAATCTTTTGAGGGGGAAAAAAGAAAAGAAAGGAGACATATTTGGCATGTTTTAGAAGTCATTCCAATCTGGTTCAAGGTGCATTCCTGGTCCGGGGAGTGGGAGGCTCAGACAGGAGAGTGTAAACAGCACGATTTATTCCCAGTGATTTTCAGGTCCCCGTTCTCCTGTGCCCCCCACCCCCCTAATCAGGGTGGGGCTCCCAGCCCGTCACATTCTGACAAGTTTATTTATAATGAAGGCTTTTCACGTCCCAGACTTCTTAAACCAGGCTATTTTGGAAAAGAAAGGGAAAAATGGAGCAGAAGAAGAAGCCTGAGTACTTTTTTTTTTTTTTGATCTCATGTTTTTTGGGGAATGTGTTTCTTTTTAAAGCTAGAGTCTTCATTCATATAAGGATTTATAAAAGGGCTGGAGTCTTATTGGCTTCCTCATCAAACCCTAATGATAACTACAGTTGAGTTTCTGTGAAGCATTTGAATCAGGAATGGTGGTAGTTTTAGACTCTGAAATGTCTGTAACTCTGAATGTTGTGATGTGTGTGTGAGCCAATGGGAGGGCTGGTGATTGGAGGACCAATGACTGCTTTAGCTGTGGAGAAAATGAAACAATTTTGATTGGTCTAAACAAGTCAGTGCTTGATAGAGTAACTCCATCCTATCAGGGCCCAGTTAAGTCAAGACAAACCAGTTTGTAGAATTTCAATGCTGTACTGATATTTTGGCTAAGTTTGATAATACTTCTGTTTTTTTTTGTGTGTGACATGCTTTTGGTTTAATACTCACCTTTTGATACACCTGTTGTGTCACCTGATAGAATGCTGTTACTGCTTTAACACACCTTGTTTGGTTTTCTGGTCAGT
Source organism: Albula goreensis (assembly GCA_022829145.1). Classification (NCBI taxonomy): domain Eukaryota; kingdom Metazoa; phylum Chordata; class Actinopteri; order Albuliformes; family Albulidae; genus Albula; species Albula goreensis. Next base: position 3,001,597 of record CM040749.1, read on the forward strand.
CCGTATCTGTGAGGTTGTACTGTGTTGTTATGAATACATTGGCAAATTAGGAAAAAGGACTGATGTGTAGTGTGGTGGTTAGGGAGCTGGGCCTGTCATATCAAGGTTAAATTCCCAGGAAGGTCGCTGCTGCTGTAGCATTGAGCCATATAGCCGGATAGTGTGTATAAATGTATGAAAAGTCTCACAGTGTCTCACATGTAAATGTGATATAATAACTGTGCCATATAAGCACATAGGCCAGCCCAGACTCTTGCGCACACGCTGACGAAAGGGAAATATTTCTGGGTTTTGTCGGTTGGTTTGTCGGTTAGTTTGTTTGGTCTTTTGAAGGGTACGTTCCCACTGTAGTCTCTTTTTTTAAACTGCTTCAGTATTTATTTTTGCTGGATCTCTTATTATGGCTGTTTTTCCTGTCCCATTGGATATTATTTTTTTTTTGGAAAGTGAATAACGCGTTCTCTCAGCCCACGGCTGGCTCATTCACCCATGGGCCCCCCCTCACCCCCTCAACCGCTCGCACACCGGTGGCTCGCCGCGTAGGACGGGGTCATCCTGGGGGTTCTGGTTGGTGGTGAGGCACCAGTGACTTTGGAGAGATGACAGCAGCGAGGATGTGGGCTACACTGCCAGAGGTGCTCTTACTCTCCCATACTCCTCTCTCTCTCCCACACTGTCTCTTTCTCTCTCCCTCTCTTCCATTGGGGGGGAGGAATGATAGCGAGGGAGAGAGCGAGCTGGGAAGTAGAGGAACAAGCTGGATTTAGGCAGTGCAATGCTAACGGCGTGTATCCTAGCGATTCTGGTTTCCGCATCCACGGGGTCCTTCCGATCAGGAACCCCCAAGGTGTTTATGACCTCACAGCCTCCGTTGTCTTGGTGACCACCGTGCATGTTTTGCTGCAGCCAGGGCCAGTCACGTTCATATATGCATACGATTAAATATTTTTTGTTTTCCAGATACCATGTGTGTTCCTGGAGATGCAAGTTACAAGAGGAGAGAGGGCTTGAGAGAGGGGAAAGGAGTGAGAGAGAGACAGAGAGAGAAGGAGGAGTGAGTGAGAGAGAAAGGGGGAAGGAGGAGTGAGAGAGAGGGAAGGAGGAGTGAGTGAGTGAGAGAGAAAGGGGGAAGGAGGAGTGAGAGAGAGGGAAGGAGGAGTGAGAGAGAGAGGGAAGGAGGAGTGAGAGAGAAAAAAAGAGAGGGAAAAGGGTGGCTGAAACACCTGTATCAACATCCCCAAACTGCTGCTCATAAATCTCCATTGCTCCTGCACACAGGCACCATCAGACGGGTGAGCCCTGGGGCGGGGAGGGGGTCAGCACCCCTGAGAGAGAGAGAGAGAGAGAGAGAGAGAGAGAGACAGAGAGAGAGAGACAGAGAGACAGAGAGACAGAGAGAGACAGAGAGAGAGAGAGAGAGAGAGACAGAGAGAGAGAGAGAGAGAGAGAGACAGACAGACAGAGACAGACAGAGAGAGAGAGAGAGACAGAGAGACAGAGAGAGAGAGAGAGAGAGAGAGAGAGAGAGAGAGACAGAGAGACAGAGAGAGAATGGAAAAGTGCTGCCCCCCCCCAAACATTCTGCTCTGTTTGGCTTTGATGGTTGATCTTTTAACTAGTCTTGTAACCCAGTCAGTCAGATCTGGAGAGATACTGAGACACTTACTGAACAATGGTTACTGTAGCAGCGATCGCCATGGAACGGTCATGGCAAAGTAGAAACCGGTCAGGTTCTTGCAGGGCGGTTTGCAGGTGTTTTATGGGGTGGAATTTGTGACCCCACCCATAGACTCTAGCCTTAATGCTGATACACACCTTTACTGGGTTGAAGGTATCGGTTATGAAGTACCAACTGGTTACAGCCGAATGCTGCTGGATGTTGTCCTCTGAGCTGCAATGTTTTCGTCAGGCTTATGGCAGAGGGGGGGAAATCGATCAAAGCGCTTAATGTATTGTGAGGTTTAGCTTAAGCAGCAACTGTTCATTGGAGAATTAGTAAAGCATACCACTGGAAACTGGACATCAGACTGTCAAACTAATCTCTATCAGAGTCCCTTTTTTCTCCCTCTCTCTCTTTCTCCCTCGTTCTCTCTCTTTCGCCCTCTCTCACTCTCTCTTTCTCTTCTCCATCTTGGGGCCCAAGGAACTTTGTGCTCTCCGAAAATAAAATTCCTTCATTGGATTATTTTCTCTTGTGATGGGAAAATATACAGGCTTTCAGGGAAGGGGGATACAGGCCTGGTGGGGCCACCCACCCTCTTTGTCCCCACACCCCGCCCCCACCCAAAAAAATCCTCTTTTTTGCTGCTATGAAAAATTAGCTTTTTTTTTGTTTTTTGTTTTGTTTTGTTTTGTGTGTAATGTCTGGACAGGAGCTTTCATCAGTTTTGTGTGAGTATGGATGCTGACCGACCCACTTTCTCAGCAGCAGGTTTTCAAGGTCCATCCAAGCTTTGAAACAACGACACTGTAGGGAGAGAGAGAGAGAGAGAGTAGGAGAGAGAGAGAGAGAGACAGAGAGAGTAGCGAGAGAGAGAGAGACAGAGAGAAACGTAAGAGACAGAGAAAGAGAGGAAGGGAGTAAAAAAGTAGGCTAGCTTCCTGTGAGCTGTCCAGTCTTGGTTGGGCCTACAAAGCCAGCCTTTCTCAGCAAATATGAGGCCTGAAAAGAACCCATAAAAATAGAAATGGTTGGTGAACCACACTTTCAGCTCAATTTAATCTAGAATTTTCATTGCCATGGAATATTTTTTTTTATTTTTTGTGTGTGTGTGTTTTATTTTTTTGTCATTTCCCCTGGTTCAGGCATTCTTGTTATAAATAGTTTCGGTGTTGTTTGATCCCATTTAACCTTCCTGGACCGGGCGGGATGTTGTCTTTGGCCAGTCCAGTGGGCCCAAAGAGATGTGGGGGTCTGCAGGCAAAGCACACACGACCCATGTGTAAGGCATCTGTACCAGAACATCTGCATGCCTACACACACACGCGCACACACACACGCACACACACACGCGCACACATGCACATGCGCGCACACACACACATATGTACATATAAACGTGCACACAGAAACACATGTTCTCACACACACACACACACACACCATTTGTCCTTCTGTTTTTTCCCTCCTACTGGAACTGCTACTAAATTGCCAGTAAACTAAACTGTGTCTTTCAGCTTCTGTCTGCATCTGCAAACTCCCGGTGGCTCTTTGTGCTGCTGGTCAAGCTCCCGGACGAGCCCCATACAGCTTAATACACAGGGCTTCCGTTCCTGCCTGCTGATTCAACTCTCTTTACTGTCCGTCAGTTAACTGAAACCACACTGTCAGTTTAACTGATTCAGAACTCTCTGGCCTTTTGATAAAACAAATTTAAAAACACTGCACTGTCAGTTTAACTGACCCGAACTCTCTGGCCTTTTGAGAAAATGGAAAAAAAAGAACTGTTCTCTGCATTCTCTGTTGTGATGTCATTGATTAGTTCTTTTTGACCTTCAAACTGTGGTCCTGAAGGCTACTGCCTCTCTTTGTCCAGGGGGAAAGTTGTGAAAACCTGGCGATCCGTTTCTGTGTTGTCAGCAGGATGGCTGTGCCTTACACACGGAACGCCCCCGCGGTCGGATGTGTAAGGAACTTCCCTGACAGGAATTATGGCGCCCCCACCCCTCCCGTCAGAGTACCACATCCCCGTCTTTGTCCCGTGTAATCTGACGACAGGAGGGCGTGGCCGTCCAGGGTGATAAAACCCCTCAGGAACACAAACCTTTCCCAAGCAGTCCCGTTTACAATGCCCCGTGTGTCACAATTACTCCAGCCGTTTGTTTTCCTTAAACATTCCGGCTCCATAAAAAAAGGAGTCTGGCTCTCTATCTCCTTTGACCCCCGGCTGCCCAAATGCACCCCCCACCCCACCCGATCCTAGACGCTTCCCAGCTCTCTCCTCTCATTCTGGAGTTCTCATGAATCAGCAACATCCTGCTTTTTCTACTGGGGGGAGGAGGGGGCGTATGCTACAGGGAGGTGGAGCGGGGGGGTTAAAAGTCCAGTGAGGAGGGTGAGAACATGCTTGCCTTGGCAGTGCTGGTGGGACCAGATTTGAGCAGTCCAAATTCAGAACCAGGGGATTGTTTTCAAGGGGCACTGTGGGACGAGATATGAATATTGAACATTATGATATAATTCAAAAACAGGGACAAAGGATGGGGTCCAAAACGGGTTGGGTGGGGGGGTTGGGCGGGGGGCGGGCTGCCCACCCCAAGCCATTTGTACATGCAGTTTGCAATGGCCTGCTTCTGAGCTAGACCAGGGGCTCTGGTGACTGGCTCCCCCCTGGCAGGGTCACCTCTGACTGGGCTTGCTGTAATACTACAGCTTCCTGCCTTCCAGGATGCACCATAGGCCTACGTGGAAGACCAAGGCTGTTTATGGCAGACTGTGCGGAAGTGACTCAGTGGGAAATAGTGGACAGACAAGCCGAAAAGCAAGAATGCAGGCCAGGTCAAACTGTTGATATGGCTGCTGAAGGAAGGTGCTTGTTGGATTAACCCAAACTACCAAAGTTATGGACACATTTCAGTTTAAACACCTAGTTATCTATCATCAAACCTCACCGTAAGTGGGAATGTATCATAGTGGTTAGGGACCTGGGCTTTGAACTCAAGAGGTTACGAGTTTGATTCCCAGAAATTGCACTGCAGTTATGCAGTTGAACAAGGTACTTTGCCTGAATTTGCTTCAACAAATATCCTCTATGAACTGAGTAAAACAGATAAGAGTGCCTGCATAATGCCTACAATCTAATGTGATAAAGCTCGCATGGACACTTTCATTGAAATGTGTGAGGTTTTAGGTTCGCTTTGGACATGCGAGTTTGAGATCAGCTCTGTTAGGGTGTTTGACAGGAGGTCTGTGGGAGAGGGAGGGGGGTGGATGGAGAAACAAGAACAAGGGAGTGTGACAAAGAGAAGTAGCAAGTAGAAAAGATGGTGGGAAAGTGGTAAAGAGAGTCAGGAAAGATGGAGTGAATGGAAGAAAATTGGGGACAGATGTAGTGAGAGGGAGAGAGTGGGAGAGATGGAGGGAGGGAGGGGAAGATGGAGGAGGAGAGATGGAGAGAGTGAGGAAGAGGTAGAGAGAGTCAGGGAGGTAGAGTGGGTGAGGGGGAGAGATGGAGTGGAGGAAGAGAGCAGGAGACACAAACAGAGAGAGAGAGAAAGAGAGGGAGTTTGTGAGAGGAAGAGAGGTTGAGAGAATGGAAGAGGGGAATAACGAAGGAGAGATTTAGGGAGAGGCAAAGCAGGAAAATGAGCGGAAGAGGGAGGGAGCGAGGTGGAGGTCGTGAGAGGATGGATCTTATTTACTCTTCTGTCTGCTGTCTTACCGTTTCAGGGCCTGTGAGGCATTCTGGTCTCAGTCAGGCCAAACATATGGAACTCAGTAACGCAAACACTTATGAATCCTGGGTAAAGATATGTCTGTGTTTTATAACCAGTCATGCCGTTTTTTTCTAATCTTTTTTTTTTCTCTTTAGTCAATCTGCAAAAGTTATAGCTGCAGCTAATCCTGTACATACACGAGTTTGGCATTGATTAGCTCAGGTGTGTTTAGGGGGCCTATAATCTCCTTGTCATTGGGAAAAAAAATGAACAAAATCACATATGTTGTATAGCATATATACTAGTAGTGGTAGAAAGGGTGTCTCAAACCTTATACTGGGTAGACAACAAGCAAGAAAGCACCATGAGCCGTGAATCACTTCCTGAGTTCGTTGGACCGAAGTTTTCATCTCCACGGTGAAACTCAGAGATTGGCACAACCCAGTGAGGTGCCAGTATCACGATGGCTTCTCCTTTGTCTCCTGTACGTTGAAAGCTCATTCCAGCATCACTAACATGAGCTGTAGGAATATGAGTCTCCACGGTGACGGGTATGTGAAGAATGAGGGTGGCAGAATTCTAATACCTGTAATCGCGTCATCTCTGCATACCTTTTCTGCTTTGATTCGATTTCAAAATTCCATTAATGTCTAGGGCTTGGAAGAGAGAGAGAGGAAAAAAAGAGAAGCCAAAAAAAAAATATTTGCCTGTCATTTTGAAAAGACTTAAGTGTTGGCTGCCATCGGAGAGAATAACACATTAACAGGTTTTTCAAGTTCACTTTTTTTTTCTTTCTCATTCAGTGAAGGGAGTTCCTAACTTTCACACACAGAGCTATAGCCAGGTCATCCGCTGCGCATGCCTGTCTCCCTCCCCCCGGCGGAACATGAGTGCGCGCCCGCTGCAGGCCGCTGTGGTTTGGATAAGTGGCTGACAAAGAAAATTCGACTTCATGAATGTTTAATGTTCTGCCTTTTTTCACGTTTTACTCTTCATCTCATGCTTTTTTTTTTACCTCTGTATCCTGCTCTCGGTGTTTAATTCGGGCATTCCTTTCCTCAGCACGCAGACAAAACAACAAAACGTTTCAGAGCCTTTTGCCCCACGCCCCCCTTCCTAATCACTTACAGGAAACGCTTTCCATGCGAGACAGAGAAAATCCTGGATGGTACATTAAGGCTCGGAAATGTTGCGTTAAGGAAATTGAACATCTCTTTTTTCGCCTTGCTCTCTCTCTCTCTTCTCCCCCTCTCTGTTTTCCCCTACTCTGGCGAAACGGGACTCTCTCCATACGGATTTAATGTCGTTTTGCTGAAGCGAAAGGTCTGCTGAGGGCGAACAGAGATCCGTTGCGTGTTTTAACTGTGAAAGCCTGGAGCCCGTAGAACAGGGCTCGGGGGATGCTGGGAGAGGAGACTGCGGAGAGGCTCAGACCACTCTCCGTGCCGTGCGCGAGAGAGAGCCTCTGAAAGCGCAGCGTATGAAACATGACACCGAGTCATGTCACGGCTACCGATTTCCCCTCCCGCTCTCCTCCTCTCCGGGATAGGGATGCCGTTTCTGGAACAAATTAACCGGCAGGAACAAGGCGAGGGGAGCTTTGACCATTCGGCTCCCGTCCTGCTGTTTGAACCCTGAGCCACAAGGGGTGGTGCGTCTTCTCTTCTAAAGCATTCCCGGTCGACACTGGAGAGAGTACGCTACCAGTCAGCTTAGCGTCTTTCATCTTTGTATCAAAACCCGTTTTGCCAAGTTTAGTTAGAGCAAAAAATATTCAACTTTATGATTTATGGAAACTATATTGTAGGCCTTAGGAATTCCATCATTGTCTCCTTTAACTGATTCAGAGGATCGGAGTTAAAGTAGGGCTGACACCTTTGTTTTGACGCACGTCGTCATGGCAACATTCAGAGTTCCAGTGCTGTTGACCTTACATTTAACACTCGAGATAGGCCCACAAAAGCCTGCGCGCATAGGCACACATGCTAAAAACCCCGCTCTGATAACTACAGGCTCGACTACGCGACTGTTTTCAATTAGAGGAGATTGTATCATGTGGTGTCAAGCTCCAAAAATTGCGAACGCACACATTTTTTTTTTTTTTTTTTTTGAGAGCTTATGACTGCACTTGAATTAAAGATTAAGACAGCACTTTCCTAGCCTGGCGTGGAGGCCGTGAAGCAGGATGCGAACGCAAACACTCACACTGGCGCGATGCTCTGCTTTCATCCTCCATCGACGGTTTGACAGGATGGTGTTTTCACCAGGACACAGACTGAGAGTGAGGAAACGGGAGGGATGGAGAGTGAGTGAGAGAATTTGTGCGGATTGGTAGCTGCCATGTGTTCAGTTCGGGCATTCCGCCACGCAAAATGGCAATTCGCTTTAAGCCCTCGCTATATGAAGATAATCTCCACTCACTGTCTAACCCCGTGGGGGGCTAAAACATCACCCCTAAAATGTTATACATCCATCACACCCCCTTCAGTCCCCGTCAGCTCAGCCATCAGTCAGAGTAAATCAGAATTCCCTCTGGATCTCCAGGTGTGAGAGCTCTGAGGTGAGCGTGTTTACATGTGAGCGCATAGCAGGAGCGTTTGCACAGGCCCACTTCCCCAGCTTACATCAGAACACGCTGTCCATTTATATGGCAGGATGCGGCCTTGTTCAAGGGTGCGACACTGACTAGTGATGGAGAAGTGAAGAGAAGTGAGGCTAATTGAATCCTAAAAGGTTCAAAATCCAAGAGCTACCACATGGTATCAGCAATTAGTAGTAATTGGGGACAATGATTATGCTCGGTAGTGGGAAGACTTTTTTTTTTTTTTTTCTTCATTGGTTTGAAAAAAATGGTTGACAACTAATTATAGATCCAGCCATAATGGGGTCCATGAAATCTAAGTCTCCCATCTCTAGATGGGAATCAAACCCTCAACACTTGAGGTACAAACACAGCTCTATAAAGGCCCATTCCAGCCAGACTTACTCCTGATTTTCCTGGAGGATCTGCGTGCGGAGAGGTCTGTGTGTGGCGTATGTAGATGTGCGCGTGTGCTGTGTGTAGAGGTGCGTGTGGTGTGTGTAGAGGTGCGTGTGGTGTGTGTAGAGGTGCGTGTGGTGTGTGTAGAGGTGGGAGGGGCTGAAAGCACAACTTGCGTGACTGGCGGCGGGCTCACCGATATTTGGCTAAACGCTCTTCCACGCCAGCAAACAGGTCAGACAGGGCCAGACTGGATGAGGCAGCAGTGCGTGTTTTTGCTGCGAACGCCGGCCTTCTCGCACAGACAAGGGAGGCTGTTTTCCTTTTCCTTTTTTTCCCCTCTCGTTCGTAGTGTTCCTCCAAATGTCAGCTCGGCTTCTTCTTCTGGCCTGCAGACCTCTGAGTGCCTCCGGTGGGGTTTGGGTCATTTTCAATTCAAATCAGACACTTCAGGAATGAAGCTGCAGTTCTAGGAGATAATGGGCATTTTTTAAATTCATCTCGTGAATTATTTCAAACTGTCAGCCATTTAGGTGACACGCTTATCTAGAACAAAATATGCGTTTGACATTTTTATACTATCCATTTCACTGAAAGAATTTTATGTGAATTGCCTTGCTCAAGTGACTTGTCTGGGAATTGAACCTGCAAGCTCTTGAGGTAAACACTCCTTGACTATTGCCAGGCACAGTCTGAACTGAAATGCATTTGACCCATACCCTTATATCCCAGCAGTTTTTTTTTTTTTAACTCATCTTCCTCAAAACACCTCACATCTTACCTCACCATTCAAAAACTGATAAACAACAGTTAATTATTTTCAGCAACATATAATATTTTTTCCAAGCATCACGGATGTGTTAGCATTTGCCATGTCCTTCTTAAAATCAGACATCGATCTTAATGTGTTTCCTGGTAAAACAGAGGATAAATAAAATGTAATAAAAACACACATTCACCATCCGTCCTTTGTCCCAGTGTGTCCGTACTGGTGAAGTTATCGCTCTTGAGTCCTTCTCCCTGCTGTTGAAATCTATAATGCATAATATGTATAAATAACAGAGTGTACGTATGCATGTTTGATGAGCTCTCATCTGGTGATGACATAACAGAGTAATGGCAGGTCTGAGTGGGCGGCGTAAGCGGGCGGCGTAAAGCGGATGTTTCACACATATTTAACAGCATATCAAATTATATCTCACGTTGCATAATCAGCTCAGTGATGAAGGGGAACACAGGAACTCTGCGAAAGGTCCGCCCCCCCCCGGCCCCGGCCCCAGCCCCCGGTATTACAAACACTGGGATGGAGCGAGACACTGGATAGGTTACGTAAATGTGAAAGTGACTTCGGGGGGTGGGGGTGGGGTTGGCAGTTCTTTGGAGACTGTTGTGTTCTTATTTCAGAAGGTACAGTGTCTGTACTTCTCTAATTTCAGACTATAGAGCCAGGGATTCTCCTGTCGTTTAGGACTGTAGTGGAGTGTAGGGCTATGTTATTCTGTTCTTATTACAGATTCTGGTTTGTCTGAAATTCGTGATTCTTCACTTATTTCAGACTTTACAGTGTCTGAAATTCTGTCATTTCAATCTATATGTAGTTTGATTGACCACATATTTCTGTGTCTGTAATTTGCTCTTATTTCAAGTGCTGTAGTGTCTAATTCGCTGCTTACTTCAAATGGTAGAGTGTCTGTGATTGTCCTCTTATTTCAGACAGTGTCTGTACTTTTCATGTTGTGTGTGTGATTTTTTTTTTTTGCCTTAAAAAACCCAAACCCACGCCCCAAATGCATGAAAACTCATTCGTAATGAAACCCCTTGCAGTTTACTCTTTCACTCCTCCTCCTTCACTCTTAGGTATTGGAACTGTTTCCTTGTTGAATTCACCCAAACAACACAGCAGGCCGGAGAAGGCTCCAAACGCCAAAAGTCAAAGCGTTTGTGTCAGTCCCTGGTAATTCCATAGTCCTTAATGAAATAAAAATGACTTTGAGATGATCGTTGAGTCTTTGTTTCTTTGTTCTGGAAGGTCACGTTCACTTCCACGGGTACAGGAGAGGCCCTTGAGGGCTGACTTGTTGTGGCCCAGAAATGCAGGTCTGCAGTGTGTGACTGTGAAGTAATGGGCTTTTGTGCAGAGCAGTGGATGCTATTTTAACCTGGATAAGGCCCAGCTGGGGTTGTTGCTGTGCTTTGTTAGCCTGGGTAAGGCCTAATAAACATTTGTACTTCAGGCCTGTTGAAGAGAGAGAGAGTCACATTGCTTGCATTTTTGTATGTATAGTCCATTCATATTTTACTGAAAGAATTCAGGTGCAGTACCTTGCCCCAGGGGTACAATGGCACTGGCTGTGCCACACCTGGGAATTGAACCTGCAGCTCCTCAGGTAAATCCCCCAGCTCCCTAACCTTTATATTACGTTACACTTAGGAATTCAACAGACACCCTTATATAGTGTCATGTACACAGCTTATATTTTCTCACAGGGATACCTGAGTAAGGTCCGGCTGGGTTTGCTCATTTTATGTTCATATTTCAGGCCAAATAGCAAAACACGTACCCAACTTAAACATTGTATACACTATAAAATTATGCAGGTGTGTATTTACTGAAGCATCTCAGGTGAAATAGGGTACGGTGGTATTGCCTGGACGGGGAGTTCAACCTCCTACCTACGGATTTCCAGCCTGTCTCCCTCACCATTGTACTACATCGCCTCCCCAATAACGAGCGTTTTCTCAATCCCAGACACACTTTCCCTCCAATGCATCTGTACGGGAAGTTACAGTTTGTGCGACTGGTTTCCTGCAGTCCTGATCGCTTCTAGATAAGTTTTAGCCAGCATTATGTTGTAAGTCAAACATATGTCAGAAATCCGTCCTCCCAGGGACCGTTCTATACGCCGATTTTCAGGAAAATCCAAACTGCAGCGGAAGGTTTTGTTCCATTTTAACATGGAATGACCTTATAAGTCAATGAATGTTGCCTTGACCTAAGACCCCGCCTCCGGCCTGAGCCCCCGCCCACACAAGATCATGACTGGTCAGAAAAAGTGACTGGCTGTTGGGTTACCAGCAAATTTCATTCCCATTGGCTGGTCATACAGTCCTCTCACAGCAGCACATCAGCCTGGTGAGATCCATGCTACAGTGAGATTATGAGTCTGACCAATGAAAGTACAGGTTTCTGGTTGTGGAATGTTTGCACTGTGTCTCTTAACATACTGAATATGGTCGTTAGTGTTTTCAGCCACCTCACTGGCTAATCGTGTAATTAATACGGTTTTATATGAAGGTTTTATATATCTGTGTTTGCCCCTGTTCTATGAGTGTACACATATGCCATGCAGTTCTTTAATTTTATTGTGGATTGAGGCATGAATTAATAGAACTCACCTGCAAAGCACCATCCCCACAGCACCTCCAGCTGCCACCCCCAGCTCTCAAATGCCCCCCCCACCCACCCACCCCTATATGTGTATTGAGCATTGGGCTGGTTGACTAAGACCCCCTGAAAGAGGGACCATGTTTCTGTAACTGACTCTGGGATTCTGGCTGGCTGCTGGATTTTTCCTTTTTTTTTTTTTTATACAATCTCTGGAGGTTATTCCTCTGAATATTATGGGCTAATGATTAACAACCCTGCTTAATATGATCACATTTTTTAACATTTTATCTATTTATATATTTCTGTCCTCACCACTTCCTGTTGGTTTTCTCAAGCATAGTCCTGACTCACCGCACTTGAGAAGTTTCTTTACTCTGTTCTGGACGGCTGCACCAATGTTTGCATAAGTGAGAATTGGCTGTCGGTGTTTGGCAGGGCCAGCTTGTCGTGCTGTAGTGTTATATAGGGTCCTGGTCCCGAGTCAAACTCCTGTTCAAACCCTGTGTTTTATAACTTTGGTGTTTATTCGTCCACCCTGCCGCCCCTCTCTCGATGGCCTGGTCCTGCAGCCCGAGATACAATATCAAGCGGTCAGTAGTCGATATGACGTTGCGCAATATTGATGATCCCTGTTTGCTTTCCCAGGTCCTTGGAAGGAGGTCCCTAGGAAGAAAGAAAAAGCCGGAATTTCTGACAAGAACCCAAAGAATTCGGCTCCACTCCGCCAGATTAACCTTCAGTAGGAATTCAGATAGGATGCTGATCTGGGAAGTGAGTACAAAAACTGCGTGTGTGTGTGTATGTGTGTGTATGTGTGTGTATGTGTGTGTGTGTGTATGTGTGTGTATGTGTGTGTGTGTATGTGTGTGTATGTGTGTGTGTGTTTGTGAGCATATGAATCTGTGTGTGTGTGTGTGTGTGTGTGTGTGTGTGTGTGTGTGTGTGTGTGTGTGTGTGTGTGTGTGTGTGTGTGTGTATGTGTGTGTGTGTGTGTGTGTGTGTATGTGTGTGTATGTGTGTGTATGTGTGTGTGTGTATGTGTGTGTGTGTGTGTGTGTGTGTGTGTGTGGGTGTGAGTGAGCATGTCTGTGTGTGTGTGTGTGTGTGTGTGTGTGTGTGTGTGTGTGTGTGTGTTGGTGTGTTTATGTGTGTGTTTGTGAGCATATGAATCTGTGTGTGTGTGTGTGTGTGTGTGTGTGTGTGTGTGTGTGTGTGTGTGTGTGTGTATGTGTGTGTATGTGTGTGTGTGTGTGTGTGTGTGTGTATGTGTGTGTGTGTATGTGTGTGTGTGTGTGTGTGTGTGTGTGTGTGTGTGTGTGTGTGTGTGTGCGTGCGCTGTGGGGGCTGGGTGGCATAGTTGTCAGCAGGAACAGGAAATGGTGTTAGAATGTGCGGAAGGTTGTGATTTTTGAGCCCTTTTGTGCGGCCGTTGGCGGAGTCTGGATGGGCGGGGGGGATGTGGGGGGGAGGGTGTGTTCAGCCTCAGCCCCCCTCAGCATCCTCTCCCCCCAGTAAGGCTAAAGAGGTGTGACAGAGCTCTGTTGTGCCAAAGCCTTACTCAGCAAGTGTGTGTGTGCGTGCGTGTGTGCGTGTGCATGCGTGTGTGCGTGTGTGTGCGTGCATGTGCATGTGAGTGAGTGTGCATGTGTGTGTGTGTATGTGTGTGTGTGTGTGTGTGTGTGTGTGTTTGTGCTTGTTTAGCCCCCCTAGGCAATTTAAGGCCAGAAAAAGTGTTGCATACAGAAGTGGGCTTAGTTTGAGAATATTTATTTGTATTGATTTGCATGTTACTTTATTATGTAGTTTATTATGTAGACCCCTGTTGAATCCTGTGCTTTTCCAGTTTCTTCTCTCTGGGCCTGTAGGGTATTTTTTTGCCCTGCAGCCCCACACTAGTCTCCGGTCTTTGTGCTGGATGAGAGCGTGTGCTGAATGTCTGTGCTGTGAAATGAGGTCTTGTTTTGGGTGCCTGGTTCTTTCGCAGACTGTGACATGCTGTGGTGATTTCAGTGTGTAGGAGGGGTGACACCCAAGGCCACGCCCCCTCTCCCTCTTTTATCGCCATGACGCATTACATCGCTGGTCTCTCCTCGCGCCCACGTTCGCTCACGTTTCGAAGATGCCTCTGTCTTTTGTGTTGCTGAATCTAAACTCATACCGCAGCTACCAGGGCTGCCCTGCTTTTGTTCTACTGTTTGCCTTTGTTTGCTATTCTTTGGTGTTCTTTTGGTCGTGTTTTGTATTGTTTGCTGTTGTTTGGTGCCCCGCACTTTGCTTCACATGGCTGCTCCTGTATACCGGGGCGGGAGGTGTTTCTTTCAGTTTTTTATTTTCAGGGCTGATAGTTTAGACAGCTTGGGTTAAGCGTCTGTCTGGCCTGGTTTGCAGGGGGCTGCTTGTTGGGCACAGAGAGAGGGGAGAGGAACACAGAGCATCTGATCTGAGTGAGTGAGTGAGTGAGTGAGTGTGAGTGAGTGAGTGAGTGAGTGAGTGAGTGAGTGAGTGTGAGTGAGTGAGTGAGAGAGACAGAGAGAGACAGAGAGAGACAGAAAGATAGTAAGGGAGAGAGATAGAGATTGAGAGCTTCCTGTTTTCCACCTGGATCCCACATAAGGTGGATAGAGATGCAGGTATGAATCCGGGCTTTGGAGCATGGCAGGTTTGATTGAGGTGGTTTTCCCCATGCTGGGCAGCAGAGCTGTGCTCACAGAGTCATGTTAGACCCTGAGTTTGCGAGGAGCGCGCAGAGCACCTCAAGCTTCGTTCTGCTGCGTCACCGTGTGGCTCGTCACCATGGAGAGGATCAGAGGCACACCAGAGTGAAACAGAGCAGAGAAATCAGGGGAGGCAGTGTGGTGTAGTGGTGACTGTGCAGGGTTTGTAACTTACAGGTTGCTGGGTCAGCCCCACTTCTTCAAGCAAAGTACTTAACCGTAATTCAGCAGTATAAATGGGCAGGTCAATTCATACTAGTTCATATCCCTGCGAATCTGTACATATCAATGATGGTTTACAGACCCGTCAGTGTCTGCAGTGTAGTGTTGTCATAAACTACACTTGAATCAGAGGAGGGGATGATGGGAATGGAGACTCCATTAGGGCAAAAAACAAAAACAAAAACAAAGAAACAAATCTGAGCTTGTGAGTTGCTTTGCATAGGTGTATCAAGCGAGATGGTGGAAGTGTAATGTAATGTAAATTTAGTCAGAGGAATGTTCTGGAAACAGCCCGGCCGTTCCTCCATGTGGGACGCATGGCTTGAGCGGAGGACAGGGGCAGTTAGGGTTAGTAGGACCAAGGTTACGGTTAGGGTTAGTAGGGTTAGTTGGGTTATGGTAACAGTTATGGTTAGTAGGGTTTGGGTTTTAGTTAGTAGGATTTGTGTTACTGTTAGGGTTAGTAGGATTAGGGTTATGGTTGGTAGGGTTTGGGTTAGTGTCTCTGTGTGTCTGAGCTCAGAGATGCACGGCTCCACACCTCCTCTCTGTGTGTCTGAGCTCAGAGACGCACGGCTCCACACCTCCTCTCTGTGTGTCTCAGCTCAGAGACGCACGGCTCCACACCTCCTCTCTGTGTGTCTGAGCTCAGAGACGCACGGCTCCACACCTCCTCTCTGTGTGTCTCAGCTCAGAGACGCACGGCTCCACACCTCCTCTCTGTGTGTCTCAGGAGTGCTACAGAACTCCTACTAATTGCCACTGATACTCAGATTCTAAATGTCTGCCGGGGCACTGGTGTTTTCATTAGTTACTGCTGTTAGCCTACCCATTAAAGTGTGAGTGTAAGAGTGTGTGTGTGTGTGTGTGTGTGTGTGTGTGTGTGTGTGTGTGTGACATTGACAAGTCCTCTAACCCCCAAGATGTATTTGGCCCAATCCCAGCCTGGTGTTGTGTGTGTCTTCTCCCCCCCGTGAATCTCTCTGTGTCGCGGTCCTGCCCCATAGTGACGTCCACTCCTCTACCTGTTCTGCAGTCTCTGGCTGATGGTCACCCCCCTCCCTCCACCCCTATATTAGTTCTGCTCTCTGTCTCTCTCTTTCTCACCCTCTGTCTCTCTCTTCCTCTCTCTCTCTCTCTCTCTCTGTTCTCTGACGTAAGAATGCTGCATTCTCGCTGCAGTGCTCTCATCTGACAAATCCTCGCTCAGCATTCTGGGATTTCTCACTCTCCCTCTTTCCCTCCCTCTCTTTCTCTCCCCCATCCATACCCATGTAAAACCTCCATCTCCTCTGTTTTTCTCACTCCCTCTCTCTTTCCTTTTTCGCCTCCTTTCCCCTCTCCTTTTTTCTCACATGTCGCAAACATGGCAGGCTTCCCACAATGCAGCGTGGTGCAAATTCTCTACGCACCACCTGGACTGTGACCCACTTTAAGTGTTATGATGTCATAAAGACCTGCCGTAACTCACAGCAATCATGATGATGTCACGAGTGATGTCATAAAGAGCTGATGTAACTCACTGTTATTATGATGATTTCAAATGAGTGAATTTATATACCTGCTATGTGGTGAAAAGCCATTGTTTCGCACTCCAGATGTCCTGGTTTCAAATCCATTTATTGCTGAATACAAAATTTCACTAATCCTTGACTCTGTGGAATTGTATGAATCAATTCTAAAATTCCTTCTCATGCTTGTCTCTACAGTTGACCTAGATTTGATCAGGACTTAATCAGTATTTTAGGTTTAGCACTGTCCTTCTGGCCTTGGTTTGTGCACTCAAACCAAGTAATTTGCACTTAGCCTCTGCCTAAAAGTATAGAGAGGTGTTCTGACTCACTTTGTGTGATGTCACAGAGAGCTACTGTGAGTCAGAGAGAGGGGTGGTGATGTCACAGAGAGGAATGCTGTGACTCACTGAGTAGTGATGTCACAAAGAGGAATGCCGCAGCTGTAGTGATGTCATAGAGGGGTGTGCTGCAGAGGGTGCAGGGAGAGGCAGATGCTGTGACATTGAACCTGTTGTCAACAGAGCAAGGATCTGTTTCACTGATTTGCATTTTACACTGTCTCCTGTTACACACACACACACACACACACACACACACACACACACACACACAGACCCTGCAGCACGCTCACATGTGTACATGCGTATACAAACACACATGCAGACATAAGCACATACATTCACATACAAATATGTGCACTGACACACATACATACACACACACACACACACACACACACACACACACACACTGCAGCCTTTCAGACCAGCCTCCTTCATCCCAGTATCCCTCAGCAGCTGTACTCATTTGTACACCAGCAGGTATTAGAGACTCCAAGCGCCCACATCACCAGCCCCCCCCCCATTCCCCCCTCCCCCAAACCTACACCCCAGGACAGATGGGCCACATTTGGGAATAAACCAAGACCATGTGCCCATTGGGCAGGGGGGAGCCAGTCAGAGGAGGCCGTCCCCCACTCTGGTCAGACCCTCAGCATATAGCAGGGTTCATGCTTACCAAACTTAGCCATCCCAGACGCTCGGGATGAAAAATCTTCACGTTGCGAGCTCGTCGATGGCAGTGGTCGGCAGCGATGCTCTCCTGATGTGAGATCTCCAGCGTCTGAGACGTAAACCTTCCGATCGGATCGTTGAGGCGTCGCAGGCGCTGCAGTTCAAATGTTACGTGTTTGATTTTTTTTTTTCCACCACCCATTTGTCGCCTCTGGTGTAGTGCGAGAGGGGTAGCGGAGATGTGCCGATAAATCAGAGGAAAAATGGTTTTTAAATGTGCCGGGGTCTGTGATGTGAGATTGGGGAAATAATGCAGTGTACGCCTGACATTAGTCAGGGAGACTGCAGAGCGGAGGTCAAAGGTTGCCCTTCCGTCTCCTCAGGGCTGAATGATATTAACAGTGCAGAGCATTGAGAGGACACGAGGGTGAAAATATCATATCTGTCGTTGATCATAGCTGGTCTGTTTAGAACAAAAAAAATGAAATGTAAAAAAAAAAAAAAAAAAACTGCAGAGGGGAGCCAAGTGTAATCACATTAGGCTGTGCCTCAATAAAAATACTAAATTGGATTTTGCAGACATCTGGGAAATGTATTAGTGAGGAGGAAGGAGTAAGACTGAGAGGAATCATGTGGAGTGTGCGTGTGTGCGCTCGTGTGAGTGCGTGTGTGTGTGCTTGTGTGAGTGCGTGTGTGTGTGTGTGTGCGTGTGTGAGTGTGCGTGTGTGCGCGTGTGTGCGCTCGTGTGTGTGTGTGTGTGTGTGTGTGTGTGTGTGTGTGTGTGTGTGCGTGAGAAAGTGACTGTGAGAGAGAGGTCTGTGTATGGATTTATGCATGTCTGTGACCACGTGTATCATGGTCTTGTGTGTGTGTGAATCAGAGAGAAAATGTGTGCTAATGTGCATGTTTTGTTCTTGTGTGATTTTAAAAATGTGTTCAGGTATGAGGTGTTTGTGTGTGTGTGTGTGTGTGTGTGTGTGTGTGTGTGTGTGTGTGTTTGTGTGTGTGTGTGTGTGTGTGTGTGTGTGTGTGTGTGTGTGTAAGTACATGTGTGATGTTCTTCTAAACCTTGCTCAAGGGTACAAGCTTAATACAGCATCTGCTATGAAAATGCATGTGAGGTGTGTGAGAGGAAGAGGGGTGCATTTGTGTCGAGTTTATATGCTTTTTGTGACTGTCATTTGTGATCATGTTACGGGGGAGAAATGCCCCATCGATCGCCAGGGCCACCTTAGTTATCAGCCCCTCCCTGGTGTGTCCCAGCTGGTGGGAGGGCGGGGGGGTACGGGAGGGGGAGGGCACGGGGAGGCAAGCTCAGCCTGAATCCTAATTAGGTCGTTTTCCCGTCCTTGAGCTTGGACACACGGCCAGGGTAGATCCGTCTGCAGGTGTGGTTTCGCACAGCAGGGGAGACATCTGGCAACCCACATTCTCAGTATCACCTTTTATTCCATATTCATTTTCATAATTGTATCCGTGATTTATCCAGGAGGAAGCCCTTTTGTCATGAATGTCGACTCATTTGTCATGGGATACCTGGCTAAGAACACAGCATACACCAACCTACATTAAACTGCAAACTTACAGAAAAATATCAGTAAAATTATGTTACAGCCAATGAAACCTTAGTCTGTAATGTATGTAAATATTCTAGAAATGACAGAAAAATCTAGGATGTTACTAAGTATGTGAATATGTATTTCATGAAAATATACATTCATCATATTTATTATTTATTTCCCAATTTGTACATTTTACCAATGGCCAAAAGCAGCTAAATGATCACATGATTGATATTTTTAAAATTTCGCTACAGAGTTTCGATTAAAGAATTATATTTCTATTACAGAAGCTCTAAGAATAATTTTTGTTATAGAATTATGTAGGTGCTTGTATGTTTATGCTTATGTTTGTGTGTGTGTGTGTGTGTGTGTGTGTGTATGGTGCTCATGATGAGGAAGCAGTGAGAAAGGGGGGGGAGAGGCAGTGTGGGGGGTTAGGAGGGTGGGGGGGGTTAAGCGGGGCTCTCCTCACGTCTTTCCCTGTAAACAGTTTGTCTGTCCCAGGCCAAAATAAACAGTGCTCTGCCAGCTGGCCCGCAGCACAGAGGGGGTGTCTGAGCGCCTTCCCTCCCCAGCCCCTCTCCGCCTTTCCTGCCCCACCAAACCCAAACCGCCGGGGCCTGCCAGAGGCCCGCCAGAGGCCCGGCCCCGCCGCCCGGATGCCCACATTTCCACAGATCTGAAGACGTCGTTCCCCAGAGCTGCGGGCCTCCAGGGACAGATTTCACATTGTCCGAATTACGCTGTTCAGCATAATTGAAGTCTGGCGCTTGAGCTTAGCAGACCTGATAATTGATTAATTAACTAATGTAATCGATTGGCAGTTCCACTAACCCCACCCCCCCAAGCTGCCTCAGGCCTAAACCAGGCCCTGATTACTGGGGAGGAATGAAAACCAGCAGTACTTTTGGCTCAAACAGCCCATAATGGGCCCCGCATTCCCAACTTAGTAGGAGCAGCAGTTACTATGGCGATGATCGGCAGTTGGCATGGCAGCTTAGACACAGCCCAGATTCTGATTGGACGGTAGTGCTTCAGGATGTGTTTCCCTGTTCTAATCCACAGCATCACACATAGACACACGGTCTAAAGGCCTACCCACCTCACCCTGCTGCTTTTCAACAGCGTATCACATTCTGTGATAAGGAAACGGTTTTGCACAATGATCGTCCAGCAGTTAGTAATAAACTTTGAAATATAATCGGTGAAGGTATGAATGTTTTGGCTCTAAAAGTTGGTTTCCTGACATCCTCCAAACAATTCCTCACATGCCATGGCATGTGTCCTTGCACAGCGAAATTCCTCTGAGCGAAGTCCTCCACTTCTGTTTTACGAGTAGATTCATAGAGTAAAATCAGGAAGTCGGCTTGGCAAGAGTAGGCCTGGAAGTGATCGGGTAGAACATATCAGATATGGACATGCTGTTTTCACCGGGCTCTCAGCGGAGAGGAGCACAGGGCTGCCTGCGTCTTAGCCGTGCTCCTTTGAGGGACCGGACGGAGCTGGTCCACGTTGGACAGATGGAGCATGCGCGGCTTTCTGCAAGTGCAGGCTGTTCCCGATGCAACGGGATGGTGATGCAATGAGAACACCCAAATTCCAGTCTGAATGGGTAATCCAGCGCCCTGTGTTGATTAGATCTTCCACAGCAACTTACCTCACCGCTAGGTGTGTAATTAGACCGGTTTGGTTCAGAGCGAACCTGCCCGGCCGTGGGGCTGGACCAATCAGAGCTCATGTTGGGAGCAGGAACGGTTCGTCCGTTTGTTGTGCGGCGCAGAGTTTATTTATTCTTGGTTTTCAGAAGGGCACGGTGTTTTCATGTGCATTTTCCCAGCTCGCAGCAAGGACAAAGAAACGAGGCCAACCGGAAAGAGACTGTGTGTGCTCGTCTGGGGGGTGTGTAGGAGTGTGTGAACGGCGGAGCGTGTGACTCTGAGTGTCTGTGGAAGTGTGAGAGAGTGTGTCATTCTGTGTGAGCGCATGTCGGTGGTGACCGTAGTGTGTGTACAGTTGTGCTAGTCCGTGTCTGAATGAGTATTTATTGTGCATGTGTGTGTTTTTAAATGTCAGTGCGTGTCCGTTAATGCGCCCGTGCTTGTGTGTGTGTTTCCATGTGTGTGCACTTGTGTCTCCGTGTCTGTTTGTTCTGTGTGTTCTTTAATGTGTTTGTCTGTATTTGCATTCACATGCGTGTGTGTGTGTTATGTGTGTGTTCTATATATGAGTGCGTGCGTGTGTGCGCGCGCGCGTACGTGTGTACACGGTATTGTGTGTGACTGAGGTTATTTATCAGGACAGGGGAGTGGGTGGCCATAAAGTCTAAAGCATGACACTACACGTCGCTTTTGTTTGGCCTCGGCAGTTTATCATTTCACACACACACACCCCTGACACTCATGACGCGTCAGATAGTGGTACCTGATCTCGTTAATAGCACAGCACCTCCCCAGGACTTACACAATCCTTCTGATCCATCTAAAACGGAGCTCTGAACTTCTATTTCATCGGCCTGTTACTACATGCCATATGTCTGTTACTCTATAGGGAGGCACCCATGAAAACCCATGAAACATTAGTTAATGATTTGCTATAGTTTAATGTCCTTACTATTATTGTCGGTTGTGGCGCTGACAACTTGGTATTGTCTCTGCTTGTTGTGCTAACCTGTTGTATCCGCTTTTGTAAGATGGATAAGAGCATGTTAATTGCACAGCATTATCCTAAAGATCTAAGCAGGATTATAGTTATGACCCCAGAATCAGGATAGTGGTTTTCAGAGTGTTTCATCACCTGTACTTTACAGTACACATTAAGCTGACACTGTTAGGTGTGTTGCACAGTTTACACTTCTATGCACTAGCCATTTATCCAGTTTGATTTTTTAAATTCATTTATTTATTTACTGAACTGTCCTACCTTGGACTTAAACCTGCAACCTCTGCGTTGTAAAGCCAGCTTTGTAACCATTGTTCTACACTGCTGTTTAACTCATTGGTTGGCTATAGAGCCCTAATGCCTGGTTCCCAGGGCCTAAACAGGCAGCTGATTTAAAAACTAAATAAATAAATAAAATCCCAGCAGTGGACTTGTGTGTCTCTGGCCTCAGTGATGCTGGGGTGTTGAGATTGGATCCCTCCAGGTGTTCCTGGCCCTTCACGGGAAACCCCTTGAGCTGAGCATTTCCTTTGAGTTTACTTGAACTTCAGATGCGCCTCCTCAGACTGCAACTTGGTGTAGACTGAGGCTGTAGTGTTTGGTGGTTTTGGTTGTGATACTTAAAGCATTTCTTATTATGGCTGTATAGGATTTTGTTCTTATGGTAGTATGTTTTTTTTTTTGTAAGTTTAGTTTGGTTAGCATAGCGAACTTGTGTTGCTGTTTCAGTAACATTGAGTAGATAGTCACTGGGAGTGTTGTTAGCCAGACGAGGCAGCATTATTCAGGTGAATGAAATCATGTTCTCTCACATTGTATTCTGCTCTGGATATAAGAGCGTCTGCGAAATGACTGTAATGTAGTAATGTGATTTGGGTTGGCGTGCGTGTTTGAGTGTCTGTCCTGATGGCCCATCGTCGGGTCTCATTCTCATGTGATGAACACGCTGTTTGTCATAGCGGCGTGTCTGGCCTGTGACACACAGTGGCTGGAAGGGAAGTGGCTTGCGCAAGAGCGCGATAGAGGCCTAGGTCCTCCCAACTCTCAGCCTCCTCTGAGATGTGTAGGCAGAGGGAGGGAGGGAGAGAGAGAGAGGGAGAGGGAAGGAAGGGCCGTGCCCTTGGGCAATAGCATCTTAGGGGTCATCGTTAGGACAGTCAAGGTCAAGGGTCAAAGTTGTCCATGTCTGTCAGTGCTCTTTTACTCTATTAGTTATTGTGGGTCAGTCTTTTTTCCTCTAATCTTGTTCTCTGAACTGAAAAGAAAACCATTGGTTATGCCCCACATGCTTTGTTGGGGAGTGAAATGAACCCACCAGAAATATTGTGAATTATGATGAACAGGATATCACCGGTCGTTACCATGGCGTCACCATGGCAGTAACGCAGTGTCTTAGCGTGTCCGTGGGACTTCCTCGTTATTCACAGTGGCAAATTTTGGGGCGCTCAAGACGGTGTTTTGTTTTCGTCGCCGGAGAACGGTCACGACTGTTGTTTTTTTTTTTTTTTCGGGCCGACATTCCAGACGTGGTTAAAAAGGAGGAATAAATATTTTGATTAAGCTGAGAAGGCGGAAGGAAATGCAGCATTTCATCATCATTGTTCCAGAGCTGAGAAATAAACACGATGGAGGCTGGTATTAGCCTGGCTAATCTCACTGGTGGCAGATGCTGTCTGCCCTGTGGAGCATGTCTGTCTCGAAAAGAAAACATGTACACACAAATATGTATATTCATACATACAGAAAGGGGTTACAAAAAATATTGAGAACACAAAATCATGAACTGTATCAAGCCTGGAACTGAACGTACCAAGGGCCTCATACGACTCAAACTAATAACCTGCTCCAGGTATTTGTGTAAAATGGTATTTGTGTCATAATAAATCTTTGTGTAGAATAAAATGTCCTGATATCAGAGTAGAATTTGCTAATCAGTGTCCCCTTGTTCCACAAACTGAACTCAGCCCAATAAATCTAAGTATTTTTGTAATTTCTATTTTCTGTTTTTTTTTTTTTTTTTTTTGCTGTGTTCTTTTTACTTTAGCAATGCAGTGTCACTCCAGTAAAGCGCTTTGAGATGCAGGTTTGACACTGACAGGAGAGAGACGCAGGCTGCAGAGACAGGGGTGCCTGGTTCACGCTTTTTGGTGTCTCAGCGCTGACTCAGCAAGGAGACCGCGCGGGGGCTGCAGACTGACGCGGTTGCCGTGCCAACAGACAAGGCCCCGACCTGCTTGCAGCATCACTTTCACCCCCGACCCACCCACCGCCCCCAGGCCGGAACACTAGTGAAATGAGAGCTGCAGAGCCTATCTTTATCTCTGTCTATTTTTACATTTTATTTATGGAGCACGCTCTAGCACGCAGAATGTGATGCCAAAGGGCTTCCCAAAGACACCGAAAAGACTACAATTCCCAGGGTTCCTGACAGAAGCTGAGTCAATTAGTGAACTTGCAAATAATTTATTTTGAATCTCCCTCACCAAACGTGTCATCATATCGTTCCTCAAGCAACCCCCATTTCGCCGGCAAACTGTAAGTATTACAAGAATAATGAAACAAAGCTTGCGAAAATCATATCTTCTGTGGGGCGTTGTGGTGAATGCTGTCCCCTTCAGACATTATCGGCCCTGTGTGACAGTGGTCAGTGTGTCTGGACCATAAACGTTGTCTGTGATATATCACGTGCGCACACACACACACACGCACACACACACACACACAAAGGGCTGCGGTGTTGGGTTATCATTGACGGATAAGGAGAGAAGAGCGTTGTAGGTAATTTGATTGCAGTAATAGAAACTGCACACTGAACTGAGTGTAATGACATGAATGAGTTAACAGTGTGATGTGAGACACTAATGAAAGCTCCTTGTGTGTTGGCATGGCTCATCAGAGCTGTGTGTGTGTGTGTGTGTGTGTGTGATCTGTCATTGATGCAGTGTGTAAATGCAGAGATCTTTTATACTCTCTCAACATAATATTTTAATCATTAACTGTGTAAATAGGTGTGTTGCTGCTACATCAATCGCCCAGTATAAACATTTATGAGGCTGCAACACAAATCAGTGTTTTATTAGGCAGCAGCACAAATAGATGGCGGATCTGTCAGAATCTGACCAGGATACCAGGGTGAGTTCCTGTGTAAATGTGCTGTGGGGTTTTCTATGAAGAAGAGGCTGAAGTGCAATGCGCAAGAGAGAAGCGTTGGCCTGTGGAGCTGCAGGTCAGAGCTCAGGGAGGGGAAGCTTTTGTGTTTCTCCCTGTCCATCTGAGCAAGTGATCAGGTGACAGTAGTTAACTGTACTGGTGGGGTCACATGATTGGGGTCATCTGTGCCGGTGGGGTCACGTGATGGGGTTAACTGTGCTGGTCTGGGGTCACATGATGGGGGTCATATGTGGTGGTAGGGTCACATGATGGGGGTTAACTGTGCTGGTAGGGTCACTTGATCCAGGCAAACTGTGCTGATGGTGTCACATGATGAGGGTTCACTACTGGTGGAGTCAGGTGACAGGGTTTAACAGAAACAGGAAAGTAAGGCTTCATGAAATCCAAAATGGGAGGAGCTTACAGGACAGGGTCACAGGGCCACAAGGGATGTAGATATTTTCGCCCGCCATTAACTGCATTTCACTAATAAGCTCACTTCGTTGAAAGTGCATATCTTATGTCCAAGGTGTTAGGTAGTGTAGGTAGTACATGGTATGTATACTCTCTCCATGGCTTTTTACATATAGTATGTTATCACTATTATTTTGGATGTGCCTTATCTCCCTGGTTTTGTGCATATTTTATCTCCATAGTTTTGTTACATATGTCATCGCTATGGCTTTGCGAATACATTATCTCCAAGGTTTTTGGTTTTAGAAGAGAGCCAGAGCTTTGGGCCCGGCTGGCCCAGTTTTACAAACCTGCCTCCTGCGGCTCGTAAATTTAAGCCGGCAGAGAGTGCAGCCGGCAGGTTTCCCTGTGAGCGTGCGCGTGGTCTCCCGTGCTCTGACCGGAGCCCTGCGGAGGGAGGCAGGCCTCTGAAAGGCCGCCAGAGCATCCGTGGGTTTGGACAGAAATCTGCCGGAGATTGATGGGTGGGGGGGTGGGGGGTGGGGGGGGGGGGGAACTGGCAAACGTGTCTTGTCCTACTTGTTATTACCTTGTAAGGAGTTTTTTGCAGATGTGTTTTTGTGTCTTTCGTGGAAACAAAGGAGCAAGAACTCACCTCTTTTTTTTTCTCCGTCTTGCTTTCCTTTTTCTCACTCTCTTACTCACACACACGCACACACACTCACAGAGAAGAGACATGCACACACACACACACACACACTCACAGAGAAGAGACATGCACGCACACATACACACACATAGAAGAGACATGCACTCACACACACACACTCACAGACAAGAGACATGCACACACACACACACACACTCACAGACAAGAGACATGCACACACACACACACATACTCACAGAGAAG
>CM040749.1:3035000-3175000 GCA_022829145.1 Albula goreensis
CAGATAGCAGATAGGTATTTGGTATTTTGATTGCTGTGGTACCCGAGGCCTTGCCAGGGCTGCTTTTCATGCTCCGATGGTTTTTAAAATGCTTCTGGCAGGGCTGACGTGCGTCTCGTATTGGGGTGA
Source organism: Albula goreensis (assembly GCA_022829145.1). Lineage (NCBI taxonomy): Eukaryota > Metazoa > Chordata > Actinopteri > Albuliformes > Albulidae > Albula > Albula goreensis. Next base: position 3,035,130 of record CM040749.1, read on the forward strand.
CGGGGGATTGGGGGATGGGTAGGGGAGGAGCTGGCAGGGGCCTGAATTCGGCCTGTGCCAGAGGCTCAGGGACTCGGCCTATGAGAGAAGCTCTGCATCACCCCAGCTGAGCGGGACCAGTTTAGTGCGCTCGCGCGCTCCCAAGCTGGTGGAATGGGTTACAGAATAACCCAAATCCCTGAGCTTAGTTAAAAAAAGAATATGTACAGTGAAAGAGGCGGGGCTTTCATTTCCAACAGGCTTGCTGGTAACACTTCAGTTTGAGCACTGCAAGAGACTACCAATAAAGTCTTTGCGTAGTTTGATATTCATTAGTATTCCATTTTTAGTCATTATGTGTGCCTTGTTCTTGTGTTTGTGAGTGGTATTAAATGGTGCTGTCTGTGGCTGGAGGCACTTTGTCTGTGTACCCGTTATGGATCAGTGCTGGTGGTGGATCCAGCGCTCAGATCAGCCGTCCAGGTGTGCTGTTACCTGGCGCAGGTATCAGGTAAAGCAGGCAAGGCTTTCCCACTTCATCCTGCTGCAAGTCAAAGACATTTTCTCATGTTCACAAATACAGGAACGGATCTTATATAATGGCTGATAAATTTATTCAAATAACTGTAAAAACCACATTGCATGTTTACCTTGATTATAAACTCATTATTTAGTAGTTTTAAAGGTGTATTTTTTAATACAGTCCAAATTTACATCCTTTATCTTGTAAGTGGTGCCGCACAGTGACATAGCAGTGAAAGTATGAGAATTTGGCAATATAATTCAATTTTTGGTCTTCCTCCTACAGCGATTTTCCTGCCATGAGGAACGCTCTTGCGTATAGTACATATATGACATAGATATCCTGTTTGTGAAGTTAGTGAGAAAACAAGAGGGTCTTACTTTCCAACTCTTTCATCACACCCTTGTTTGCATTTTAGAGTATTTGTCAGAGTTAATTTGGGGAGGAAGTTTGGCCATTGAGTTCACTCCATATTTCCCTACCAGACTGGCACTTGTTCTCTGAGATGGCTGAAAAAGGGAGAGAAATATAATTAAAGAGGCTTTTAAAAGACTCTGGTTTGCATGAGGAAATCATTCCCATATGGCCCCAGACCACTACATATGTGTAACTCACCCCCCCCCCCACCCGCCACCATCGACCTCTCCCAAACTGTGTGAGATGCAGGTGAGTGGCCGGGCCTGTTTAGACTCGAGAGGTCGCCCTGTGTTCCACCCGTCGCTCGGCCTCTCCGCGGTCCTTTTTGTTCCACAGCATGTGCGAGCTTCTACGCTTTCACCCTGGGTGGTTCCCCTCAGAATAGTGCGTAACCAAGAAAGAAAAAGCCCTATTTCTGTTATTATTCGACTGAAAATAGAGTCTAGGTAACCCAGCTTCCAATTACAAGTACTCTGAGCTCCCTGCTTCCCCAAACCAAGTTTGTCTTTATTTGTATGTTTTGTGGTGACGGTCCAGAGCCTTTGGGGTATTGAAAATCAAATCAGATGTATGATTATGACGATGATTATGACGGTTATTATTGTTACTCACCTTGTGATGTCTGGGCTTTAAGGTCAGTGTCGGTGGAGACTAGAGGATCATGGGATTGCGCGGGGGGGGTGGTGGTTGTTTTTGCGGTTTAGGATCGATAAGTGATGATGTCGGCAGATTGCGGCTGTCCTCTCCTGTTCGATATGGGGGCGGCGGTAGGGGGGGGGTTGGGGGCGGGGGTGTTGGTGGGGGGGTTGGGGGCTGTAGGTGCCCGAGGAGCAAAAAGTGTGGAGTCGTAATTTATGAAGCTGCTGACACCGTGCACTTTCCATGTAAATGCTCTCTGTTAATCAATGGATCCATTCCCCCCCCTCTTACAGCGATAAGAGGGAGCTGCAGCTCTCAGTTTCCTTTATCACCTGCCATAAATATTTCATACTCGCAGGAAGCTTTGGTCGGCCCGCCGGTTATTGGATGGTGAGGCGGTCTCATCTCATTCGCTGTAAGTCATTCAGAACGTGAGCGATTGTCATTTTGTAACAGACCTCATAATGACTACAATAACTGAAGGGGGTGGGGGGTGGTGATGTCATCGAGCGCAGTGATGATTATCTTCAGGGCCGGCGTTCCTGATTGGCTCGTGCCACTGAATGCGCAAGGAATTCAACCATCCTTAAACAATAACGTGCGCGGTTATACCTCAATGCAGGCAACCAAAATCCTTTCTGTCTGGGGTCCCTTCAGTCCACAGCCGGGTTCAGGCTCAGAAACACGGTGTGTGGGCTCTTTAGGCCGCTATTCTTTTAACTCTGGCACTGGAGAGCTCTGGTCTGTGCAGAGTTCCATCGGTACCCAGCATTTAATGACCACTTAAAACAGATGACAACATGGTTAACTCACAACCTCACTCGGCCTCTTGGGTCTGAACTGCTCTTTTGAATTTTGGGTGAAAAGTAAAACCCTCCATACCCAGTGGACATTAAGAAAACTGGTTTTGAAGTCCACCGCTTTAGACAGTGTTAGACAGTGCCTTAACTGAGCTATATAAGTGCTGAAACACGGTAAAAAGTGGCAGTCTCTGCATCGGTGCGGGACTGGAGTCTGACTCCCCTGGTTTAAGCAGGGCTGGTTCCAGACTGTCCCCAGCCTGAATGATGAGCACCAAGGCCGTCGCTGGTGCTGAAGTGGTTGCCGTGGTGATGGCTGTGAGCGGCTATGCTGGGGGGTTAGGGATGTAATGCTGGGATAAGGATAAAGAGTCGGGACAGGAAATCGATGTTGGGATGCTGGAGGAGGGGATGGAAGAGATGGAGATGGAGATGGAGGCTGAGTGCTGGGGATTTATCCCCCTGAAGGAGCAGTGAAGAGCTGGTTATGCTTTTAGACACTGCAGAGATACGGCCTGGGGTCGCTCAACACTGACCAGGCTTTAATGGCTGTGCTGAGCGGAGAGGCGGCCTGCTCGTAATTCACCTGCAGGGAGAGATCATGCTCTTACACAGACACACACACACACACTCACACACATATGCACTTACACAACCAAGTTCAACACAACAAGTGTTTGTTGTATTACATGGCAGTGCAGTGCAAAAGTTAGGGCGCTGGTTTCATGTTTGATTCCCAAGTGAGGCAAATTCTTCCGTACTGCAAGGTAACTAGTCTGAAATGCTTCAGTAGATATCTAGCATCTGAGAACTGCTTAAAAGTGTGTGATTTGTGTTGGAGGACGGTGCTGGGGGTCTTTTCCGCCCTGTGTTAAATGAGTAATCATTTACAAATTAAAAAAATCAGTTTGGCATGATGTCTGTTTATAAAGTTAGCTTATAACCAACCATCGATTTGAATCTTTTTTTTTTTTTTTTTTTTTACACAAAGGCATTGTTACATTTACGTTGTTACACGGCTGTAACAGACCTCTTTTGTGCTGTCCTTGCAGATGACGTTCTGCCTTCCTGGCCAACACCACTGAGAGGACATGACCGAGGTGGAGGAGACTTAGCCATCAAAAAGCGTCAGAATTCAGCAGTGGAAAAGAAACTGGTGGAAGAGGAAGATAACAGTGCTGGTTGAGTGGGACTCTCCTCTGCAGAGCTTACCGAAACTGTTAACAAACAAAACCAGTCTGTGGTGAGCCCAGCACTGAGGCCAGAGGCACACAGCACCTCCAGGCAAATGTGGACTCCAACACAGGCTGGTCAAATAACTTTTTTAAATAAACAATAATAGTATTACTTTTAAAAGAAGAGGAAGAACATCAACAACAGCAACAAAAACAACCGGCCAGCAATGACGGACCACAAGGACACCACAAACCGCCATTTGCGGCACAAGCTGCAGAGCCTGTCGCGGCGGCTGGACGAGCTGGAGGAGGCCACCAGCAAGCTGCAGAAGTCTGAGGACGAGCTGCTGGACCTGCAGGACAAGATCATCCAGGCTGAGGGGGGAAACTCCGCCCTGCTGACCGAGGTGGACGCCCTGCGCCGCAGGGTGCTGAAGATCGAGGGCAAGGACGAGGAGGTGGGGGAATGAGAACTAACAGTGTGTGTGTGTGTGCGTGTGTGTGTGTGTGTGTGTGTGTGTGTGCGTGAGTGTGTGAGTGTGCGTGTGAGTGTGTGTGCGTGTGCGTGTGTGTGTGTGTGTGTGTGTGTGTGTGTGAGTGAGTGAGTGAGTGAGTGAGTGTGTGTGTGTGTGTGTGTGTGTGCGTGTGTGCGTGTGTGTGTGTGTGTGTGTGTGTGTGTGTGTGTGTGTGTGTGTGTGTGTGTGTGTGTGTGTGTGTGAGTGTGTGTGAGAGTGTGTGTGAGAGTGTGTGTGAGTGTGTGTGTGTGTGTGAGTGTGTGTGTGCGTGTGTGTGTGTGCGTGTGCGTGCGTGCGTGCGTGTGAGTGAGTGAGTGAGTGAGTGAGTGAGTGAGTGAGTGAGTGTGTGTGTGTGTGTGTGTGTGTGTGTGTGTGTGTGTGTGTGTGTGTGTGTGTGTGAGTGTGTGTGAGCGTGGTGCGAGTGCGAGAGTGCGTGCGTGTGTTTGTGTGTGCGTGCGTGCATGTGTGTTTGTGTGTTTGTGCTTGTGCATGCTGACAGGAAGGCTGGGAATCAAACTTAAAACAAGGTTTTTCATTTTCTTGTTATTTCAAATGCCTTAATATATGTGTTGGGAATCTAGTAAAATCTTTTCATACCAAAGTCAGTTGTTCAAATTCCTAATGACCATTCTTGAAAGTTTTTAACATGTCATGGCACATGTCATGAAGCATTATAAATCACTTACGACATGATCATCTGACTGTTATAAACAAAGCTTCTAAGTTTAGGGGTGGTATAATCCATGCTTATACCACAGCAACTATAATGTATGTTAAACTGTAGGGAATGATGGGGTAGATTGAATGGTCTGTTCTCATCAAAATGTGTTCTGTAAACAGAATTCTTAATTATATTTTCAGTCATAAATGTTCAGAAGGAATTTTGACAGTGGTATGACTGGTATGTCATGGCACATATACTCCTGCATTTTATAATGAGTGTCATGGCATGCTTCACCAGAATTCTGTGACACGTGACTATACCCATTTGATTTTAACCTAGCAGGACATGAAAACATGTGCTGTTATGTCCCTGTTCTCAGGTGCGCAAGGCCGAGGACCTCTGCAGGCTGGTGCGTGAGAAGCTGGAGCAGGAGGAGAGCCTCACTAAGGAGCTCAAGTCCGACATCGAGCGTCTCCAGGGCCGCATGGCCGAGCTGGAGAAGCTGGAGGAGGCCTTTGGGAAGAGCAAGTCGGACTGCACCCAGCTGTGCCTCAGCCTCAATGAGGAGAAGAACCTGACCCGGAAGCTGTCCTCAGAGCTGGACGGCCTCAAGACCCGGATGAAGGAGGTGGACGCCTCTGAGGCTAGGCTGGACAGGGCGGAGCAGGCCCTGGCGGCGGAGATGGACCGGCTGAAGGCCCTGACGCAGGCCTTCGTGGGCGAGCGGAAACGGCTCCTGGAGAAGCAGCGGGAGGATGAGAAGCTCATCCTGGAGTTGAAGGAGAAGCTGGAGCGCAACAACCGCCTCAACATGGCGGACCAGAGCAGGAACACCTCCAACCTCCAGGGGAAGCCGGCCTCGGAGAGTGGGGACACCCTGCGGATCGAGGATGACCTTTCCCCGGGGCTTACCTCCAAGCTGGGCCTGCGAAAGAAGAGCCTGGATTTCCTGAAGCTGGGCCACAATGACGACAACGACGACCTGGTGGTGGTGGGCCTGAGGGCCAAGACCGAGAACGAGAAGAAGAAGAACAGCACCCGTGATGGCGGCAGCCAAGAGGAAGACAACAAGGTTAAGGACCTCACCCAGGAGGTGGAGAGGCTTAAGAACCGGCTGAAGCAGCTGGAGTTGGTGGAGGAGGACTTGAAGAACACAGAGTCCAAGAATGGTGAGCTGCTGGAGAAGTTTGAGCAGGAGAAGAACCGCAGCAAGGCTCTGGGTGACCAGGTCGACCAGCTCAAGATGCAACTTGGAATCATCAGCGGTGGTGGTAGCGGGGGGAAGATCATGGAGAACGGGAAGGCTGAGAATGAAGAGATTAACGTACGGGGTGGGTTCAGGCAGGAGAAGCCCAAGTACCGCAGCGCAGCAGCCGAGCCCACCGTCTCCAAGTACAAGGCTCGGGAACTGTCCCCACAGCAGAGGAAGGACACCAAACTGAGGAGCAAAGAGCTCATTCAGTCAGAGGAGGGCTCACCCAAAACAACCCGCCGGGCTCTGAGCCCCGCTCACAAGAGCCGGAGAGGGCTGAAAACGGGCACGGATGCTGGTGTGAAAGACAGGGGCAGGGGAACGGAGGAAAAGACAACAGCAGGCGTGGGATATGGCTCCGCCCATGCGTCATCTGCGGGTGACAGCAAGAAGCCATCGGTCCTCAGCCGCTACCCACCGGCCGCTAACGACCAGAAGTCCTGGAAGGCATCGTCCTCGTCTGTGAAACCTGGCCCCCTCGGAGGTGAGGGTGGTGAGATGAAGAAGAGCCGGGTGGAGAAGTTCTCGCGACTGTACGCGCCAGGAGGGGGAAGTGACAGCGAGTCCAACAGCTCCGATGTGGTGGTTGAAAATACCGGCAAGGCTGCAGCTGAGAAGGACTCCTCTGACCAGGAGCACCAGGATTCTGGCTCAGAGGGCCTCCTTGCCAAGGCCAATGGGTCGTACGTGGCCTACAGATCCCATGTGTCGCCACTGGTGGCCGGTGATCTCGGGTCTGAGGGGCACTCCTCTGCCTCGGAAACTGAATCCACTGGATCCCGGCGGTCCATTGGGGAACCGGAACCACAGCCGCCCACCCATGAGGGGTTGGGATCAGGGAGCGGGAGGTTGGGCACCACCATGACCGGAAAGTACTCTAGGTATGCGCGGCTGCACGACTCGCACTCTGAGGGTTCGTCTACGCGGAGCTCGTTCGACGAGGAGCGGCCCTTCGCCAGTGAAGGCGGGACAGGATCTGATCCCACGCACACGCCCACGCACACACCGTCCGGCATCGAGATCCGCCGGGTCTGCAGCCCCCGGGAGGCCCTGCGTTCCAAGGCGGTCATCAAACCCGCCATCGTGGAGATAGACAGGAAGGAAGTGATGTCATCGTCGCCAGGTGGACCCGAGCCCCTGGCAGCCAATGGCAAGCCAAGGATCTCCACCAAGCCGGCGTCCCTGTCGTTGACGTCGACGACCACCACCATGGGGAAGATGACCAGCAGCATAACCATCTACCCCAACGACCCGGGCTCGTCTCGAACCAGCAGCCGGAGCAGCAGCGTGTCCAGCGAGTGCCCGCCCTCGTTACCACGGGAACGCCACACTTCCACCAGCAACATCGTTATCGCCCCTGGCGACCACCACTACCAGCCCCACCACCACCGAAGCAGCGTCTCCATCCCTTATGAGATCTCCATCCCCAAGGGTGACATTACCCTGCGGCCCCCCCAGGAAGCCCAGGACGATGATGAGGATGGTGACTTTGATGCCTCCGAGCCACCGATTTTGGAAACGTCTCGCGTGGAGACCCAGCTAGTGTCACGCAGCAGCCTCACCCTCAGGTAAGGGATTGATGGAAACAGAGCTTTAAAACAGACAGCAGGAGGGTAAGAAATGACCTCTGACACTGTCCCCAAAAATAAATCAGTAATGGCAGTGTCTCTGAAAAGACCTACTTGCATATCATATCTATTTTATTGATATTACTAACTTAGTTTTAAACGCTAAAGACAAGCTTGCCCTTAGTCAGTGTCACTTTTGCTGAACTGGGATTCAGTTTTCAGAATTAACATTTTTGGTTACCCCAACGCACCACAGGTCGCAGCCCCAGGAGACAACGACAGCTTCCCTGGACCTCAACAACGACACGGAGTCTGGGTTCGAAAGCAGCAGCAGCAGTAGCACCACGACGACCGTGGCCAGCTGGAGGAGCCACCGCCATCCCCCGCCCTCGTCCCGGGATGACTGCCTCCCCGACATGCGCAACGTGACCGTCCGGAGCACCTGGCGGAACCGGGGTGCGGCGGTCTCTGTGGACGAGCTGGGCTCCGGCCCAACAGTCGCCGCCGACGGGTCGGAGGATGAGGCCGAGTCCTCCACCACCTGGCGGGCCTACCGCGCCACGACCGTGCTGGACACCGAGGAGACGGTAACCACGACGACCAGGTCGGGGTCGGGCGGCAAGCCCAGCCCAGCCGAGGTGTATATGAGGCGGATCAACAGCGTGGTGACCTCCAAGGAGGTCCCCGAGCCGGTGCGCCGGAGCAAGAGCTCGCTGTCACCCTCCGAAGGCGGGTACAGGAGAAGCATTCCGCACGAGCCCGTTACCGCCCAGGAGCTTCAGCCCTGGACCCGTCCCCAGCCGATGGTGAGTACCTCCAATACAGGCCCCGCCATGCACTACCGCAAAACCGCTAAACCACTGCAGTGACCGCGTCAAAACCACTCACCTGGCACCAGCATTGCGCTACCGCAAAACCGCTAAACCACTGCAGTGACCGCGTCAAAACGACTCACCTGGCACCAGCTTTGAACCACGAAATCAGAAAAACAATCTTGCCCTCAAAGTACTAGGTTTGTTCTGAAGCAGCTAGATACTCCTGGTTTTTCTCAATCCAGAGTCACTGTAAGGGGTGTTGTCCACTTCAGAGGGTAAGCAGTGATAAAAATGCTAATACCTTCACTCGTTCTGTTGCAGAATCAGACCCTCAGCCTTTCTGCTTATTATATTATGCTGTGTTTCAGAAATAAAAACATTTGTGAGTTTAGTTTCCATCTCCACTGGGGAGAGAGGGTAAGAGAAACGGTACTGAAATGATGAGAGAATGGAACACCACAAAGATAGCCTGTAAGAACATCTTGTTGGAGGTGGGGGCGGGGTGAGGGGGTGATGGGTTGTAAGGGGTTTTGGAAAAATATGAAGTACAGGACAATCTGAGGTATCATCTGGGCTGATGGAGAGGAAACTGCGCAGTGGAGGCGGGGGGGGCGGGGGTCGAATCGTCCTCGTGGGGTGGAAATATGACGGTAGATGTAAAAAACAGTGATGGAATGAAGTAGTCCAAATACAGTATGTCTGTTACCTGCTTACACATCATTTATTTGGGCTTTTCTCCATGCTTGCCTGTTGAAGGCCCTGGCTGGGGAAACGCTGTGGATGAGTAGTTGCATTTGTATATGATGTATGTGTTCCTGACTGGAGCGGTTTGATTTCAGCGGATTGACGTTCACGAGGATTTTTGTTTGTGTTGGATAACACGGAGGGTTGCGTTTTAATGCGGGCCGTTCAGAGTTTGGCAAGGGGAAGCCTTTTGAGTCTCAAACCAAGCCTATTTTTAGATCGGTTTTTTACATCTTTTTTTATTGGCAAGAAACAATGTGTTGTTGGATGTTTTCTGTCCCTCTTGCCTCCATAAGCGATTTCTGGAGCTCATTCACTTGGTAGCCTGTGGAGTTCCGTGCCTTTGTCTGTTACCTGCTCTTGATTAATAACTGAGTCATGACTTGATTGGAGTTTGCAGGTTTGAATCTCGGCTGTGCCACTGCTGTTGTACTTGCGCAAGATACTTAACCTGAATTGTTCCAGTCAGTATCTAGCTGCTTAAATGTGGAGTATGTAAAACAGTGTTGGCTGCGTAAGTTGGTCTTGTATAAGAATGTGTGGCCCATAAAGTAGTTGATTTGCTTTGAACAACAGCTTCATACAGTAAGAGAAAGATGAGAGACACCATTAAGAACATACACAGGGGCTGTAAAGTTGAGACACAAATTAGATGTGTGTTGTGGCAGACTAAGGGGTTAGGTTTATGGGTGAAATCGCAAGACACTAAAATTAACTCAATTCCCCAAGTTCAGTCACAGATCCAGACTCCCCTACGGGGTAACTGTAAACAACTGGAGGCTTTCCATACTGTTCCTATTTCTGTCCCCTCTCCTCTGTCTGTGATGAGGCTCTGAAACCCGGCGGCAGAATGATGCACAGGAGACAGGGCTATGTAGAACTCACGCCTGCCTCTCCGCTCCGTCGCAGAACCCCAGAACGCCCAGCCGAGGGAACGGGCGAGGAATGCGATGTCAGTTTTCGAATAGAATCTTCCCTTTCAATGGGATTTAAAAATGTTCCTTTTCCAGAACATCTGAAAACTAGGCCCGGTTTAAGCCTGGATCAGGGCAACGCCACAGCCCTCTGTCTGGTTTCTGACTGCGTTACCGAAGTGCTCACGAGCAGAAGGGCTCTGTCTCTTTGGGTTAGAAGGTGTAAATCGGGCCCTCCATATTGTGGACTGCTTGTAATCTTCTTTGCGCTAACGCTAAAATGCTGGGGGATTCAGGTTTTTTTTTCCGTAAATGTCAAGCTCTTTCCAGCACAAAGGATTAGCAGACCCAGTTTGGCAGGGATGAGATCTCATGCAGGTTATAATGACCCTTGTTAATTCTGGGGGGGAGGGGGTGGAAATATTTTGAACAAAATAATTATCTCCTTTTTTCTTTTTGACTTATTTTCTGTTTTTCCTTCATTGCAACTAAAATCAGCTCAGCCCAGAGCTGGCCAAGCGTAAAAGGAGGACAGAAATATCACAGGCATTCCAGGGTTTTTTTTTTTCTTTTTTCTGTTTCTTTTTCTTTTTTCCTGTTTTTCTTTTTCTTTTTTTTGCCGGACTCTAGAGTCGCTTTGTGAGCACAATTCCAGGAGAGCTGAAGCAAGAAGAAAGGGAGGGTAGAAAAGAGAGAGAGAGGGAGAAGGAAAATGAAAAGACGTTGCAAAAACCTCAAGGGGAAAAATAACTTTCGCTCGCTTGTATTTAGCACGGCAGCTTTGCCCGCTGCGCTTGCCAGGCCGGCGTGAGCGCCAGCACGGTGTGCTATTCCTGGCGAAACCGAACACGCGTTTCTGCGGGGGATTGTTCTGGGGGTTCACCTTCACGGAGCCCGCCTCCGGCTGGCCGTGACACCTTCCCACAATTCATAGCAGGGTTGCACAGCGCCACACGAGCGTCTCCTCAGCTCAGGATAATAATAATTATAAGAAAAATAGTGGCTGGTGTTTATATAGCACTTTCCATAACTGCTCAAAATGCTTTATAGTAAAGTGGGGAAACTTGCATCAGCCCCCACCAATCTGTGGCACCCAGCTGGGTGAAGCACGGCAGCCATTTTGTACCAAAGCACTGACTTCAGGCTAGCTAAGGTGGAGAGGGAGAGACTGTGTTTACATGGGTGTGGGCGTAAGGGAATAGGGGTTTGGGGACAGTGTTGGGCTAGGAGAGGGTAGACAATAGGAGATGGGGAGTATTGCTGGGAACCCCATTGTTCTGTCATTGAAGTGGGGGTCTTGATGAGGTAGGTTCAGCTGGTTTTGGCGTAGGAAGGGGTGCAGGTTGGCGGTGGTGTTGGTGTTGGGGGGTGGGGGCAGGGGTTGGTGGTATTACAGTAGCAGGGAATGGCAGTGTTTCTGGGGACCCCATTGTTGTTTCCTTATAAGGGCATAGGAGAGGGTGGGGTTTGGGTGGAGTAGGTGTGGTAAGGAGTGGGCTATGGGTAGAGATGTTGCTGGGGATCCCGATATTCTGTCCTCACAGTGTGGGTCATTACTGAAAGAGCAGCTCAGGGGAGAATCACACAGCAATCACCAATGGCTTCCAGGGCCTCGGATAATAAACCTGTCACGCCCACGCGCGTGTTCCTAATGACTGTGTGCACGCTAGCATGGACACACACGGGCATTAACCACACATACATAAAACACTCAGACACACACACACACACACATACGCACACACACAAACACACACACACACACACATGTGCACACACACAGACACATGCACATACACATGCGCACACACGCACACAGACACACAGGTATGAAGATGTACGCAAACATACACACACAATTTGCACACACACCTTTACCCGCACACACACACACACACACACACACACATGCACAAACATGGGAGCTGTCTAGCTGCTGTTGCATTTGTTATCACGGCTCATGAATAAGAAGCAGCACAATAAACTGAGTTTATTAGCGATGGAGGATATTGCACATACTCTGTCTCTGGTCTGGGAGGGCTGTTAGCCTGCGCTACGTACCTGCTGCTCATGTAACTCATTGCTTCTTATGCTCTCTCACAGTGGCAGTAACAGTGTCAGTATAGCAGGATGTTTGCTAGCAGCAGTGCTAAATGCTGCTGTAGTGCTGTAAATGTGAGTGTTGCTGTGTTTCAGGCCTTACACACCCCCAGCCCGCTTGCTCTGTAATTAGCGGCTGAGCCGTATGCGCTCGCGTCACTGTCATGTCATTTACCCTCCAGGGGCTGTATGAGGTTACAATGTATAGGGGTCAGTTTGGGGTTATAGTGTGAGTGAGTAAGTGACTGTTTGCATGGGGTACAGGGGCACAATTTGGGGTTACCGTGTGTGTGTGTGTGTGTGTGTGTGTGTGTGTGTGTGTGTGTGTGTGTGTGTAGCCTGTAGCGAGGCATTTTAGGCTAACAGTGCGTGGGTTGGTAGCTGCCCCCATTGTCATGGTGACTTGTCAAGGTCGGGGGTCGGGGGTCGTGACACAATCCTCATGAAGCTATACCAGCGGGAATGGCCATTTAAATAGTGAGTAACTGAAGGCATCTCTTCTCTATCCTACACCACACCCCCACACACACACACACACACACACACACACACACACACACACACATACATGCAAAACACACACATGCGCGCACACACACACCCAAAGTCAAAACAAACAAAGCATTAGCCCTCTGGCTGAGCTTCTCTCTCTGCTGGCTGAAGGGGCCAATTAGAGGAATAATAGAGTGACATCCCGTTAGCACGCTAATTATTGTCACTGTGCTTAACCCATAAGGGATGCTAATCTCTCCTCTGTTTCACTCTCCTCCAACATGAATTATTAAAAACATCTGACGGTCCCCTGGGCCTCTGGGTCTCTAACTACAAAAACACACTTTCCCTCTTTTGGCTGCCCTCAGTTTCTCCTTGACCTCAGCTAATCTTATATTCTCTTAATTACCTTTTTTCCTCTTAATTAGCGCTTTAAACCGTTTTGCGTTATAGTTTTACTTTAAATATTTTTATTCCATCTGTTGTATTTGCCTGTTCTCATCCTGAATTGGACAAATGTTGGGGTGTCTTGTTCACCACTGAACTGCCTCCATTTTTGTGTGTGTTTTATTGCTGTCATTGTTACATATTTGCAGAAAGGATAAACAAGAGTACACCAGACCTGAACACATCTGCTGGTCTGGGGGTCGGTCACGGTCACTGCCGGGCAGGTCAGGACGGTTATCGTAGCGTCTCTGTGACGGTCGTCCCTCGGTGTTGCTCTGGGTCGTCGGGTGTGTGTGCCCTGCCCTGATGCTGTCCCCGAACAGAGCTGTCGTGTGCAGGAGCTGCCGAATTATTCATCACGATTTCGGTCTTCAATTATTCATCACCTGTGACCTGTCCCTGGGGAGTATAGAAATCAGCCAGGGCTTTTTCTGCTCTCCCTATGCTGAAAAAATGGATACATAAAATGCTCACATTTCTTGATAATAGTATTTGTGGTATTGCTATGCCTGTATTTATTTTGACATTCCGAGCAGATTTGACTGTCAGGCATGTCGTCCGGCTCTCTGATTGGTGGAGAGCTGTGTTGGTCTCTGACGGTCACAGCACAGCTTTGACTGGTTGTGTGTTGATGGTAGATGGCTGCCGATTGGTGTAGTGATGCATTGATGCTAAGTGGACTCGCTCAGATTGGTGGAGCGATTTTTTTTTTGTTTGTCAATGGCTGAACTCTGATTGGTTGAGTAGTGTGTTGACGGCCTGCAACAGTGGCTCTGATCTGTCATGTAGTTATATTTCCTTTACCCCGGGAAGTCTCGCTGCGATAGCATCTCTTTCTCCAGAGAGATCAGGCCCAGATATCTGCAGTGCGGACATGAGGTTTCGTTTAAAAATAAGAAGGAAACAGCGTGACAGCACAGCTCATGGCAGCATGTAAAACAATGGCATCCCCCTGACAACGTCTGGGACCCGAATCAATCAAACAGACTTAGTCTTTTTAAGAGCGTAATGCTTACACATTCCAAAAGACATGTTTGCTTGGCTCCAGTAAGATATAACACACTCACAGAGAATGATGCTGTAATGTAATGTCTGTTTTGATTGAACTGAGCGATGCCCTTGAACGGACCCTCGTGTGTTTGATTAAATCTACCCCGCCATGCACTGAAACGCGGGGCGGGGGCGCTGTTAACGCTGACGATGGCAGGATGGCGTCTGTCGGGTCCCGAGGGGAGAGAGTGAAACACGAGGCGGTGTCATTGTGAAAAGGCATCGCTGCTGTTCAGGTTACACCTGGGTACTGAGCTCAGCCCCACCTGCACGTGGGAGAGCACGCACCTGAAATACACCTGGATGACCTGCGACTCTCAGACGACATTTCAGTCCCTGATGAGCTTGAGTGTTCACTGATACCTGCTGATACCTGCTGCTTTTGACTGTTGCTTGCCTACCTGGATCAGATCCTGTTTTCAATCAACATTTGTCCTTCACTTTGACTCACAAAGAAATCCCAATTTTCTTTTTCTTCAGCAACACATTTTAGTAAAACATCGCCAAACATTAACTCGCTTTATGATAGAAATGTGAACGTGTAAATCAAAGTGGAGGATTTTTGTTGACTCCAACTGGAGCTACAATTCAGCAGCTTGTTGATCCGCAGCACAAAGCGACGGTAGCATCGTTAGCCACATGTACGGAAGCACAGTTAGCCATGCTATAAGAGCTCATTATTAATTCATGCTGTTTCCCAGCTCAGCATTAGCGCGCACGTGAGTGGCTATACCTCTGCAGGGAGTCATTACTGAGGCAGGTCAGTCTGACATGGTGTCTGCACACAACCCTCTGCAACCCCACGCTCATCCAGGCTAACATCATGCCATTAAGCCTAGCTCAGGCCAGAGATTCCGGATGTGATGATGTGTTGTAGAACGCTGGCGAGGAAAGTTTCAGCAAACCAAAAATCACACACTGTCATAATACTAACTTATTACCATAAATACTAATGTGTTTGGATTATTGTGACCCTTAAATAATTTTCATAAATATATACTTTTCATTGATAAATGATGATGAAATAGTGATATATAACATGTTTGTTTGCTTGGAGTAACATGATAGATTTTAGATTCTAATGAGAGGGTGATGTGTTGAATGTCAAAGCAGTATAATAAGCAGTAACTTGTATGCAGTTGTGATAGTGTAAAGATATTTTTTGAAATCCCGCACTAGTGATATCATTGTTTTTATTTTATAAATGAAATAATATTGTAAATGATTGGATAGTTTTTGATCGTTTTTGTATTAATAATACGAGGTACAAGTACATTTTTCTGTTTTTTTTTTACTTATGATTATGCATGAATATAAACAAATATAGGCATAATAAATGTGAATATTTAATATAAAGAATATAGGCATATACCACCATCCTTCCACTCCGTGGCTGACCATCCCCCTTAATGTTTTTTACAAATCGACCACTGCCCGTTTCCCAGGCTGCAATGGGAACCTGTCTGAGCAAGGAGTGTATGCTTCATTTTTCATCTTTTTCCCCTTTAACCTTTAACCTTTCGTGCAATTCTCATTTACTGCTATGGCCAGGCCAAGTCCACTGTGAGAGCAGGAATATCAAAGCATACAGTCAACAAGCAGTAAAACATCCAGCACATATTTTATATACATGTTTTATGCAGAATCTGTAGAATCTAATACAATATGCGCTCATATGCGTGTGAGTCTGTGTGTGTCTGTGTGTCTGTGTGTTTGCACGCTAACTCCATACTAGATACGTGTGTGCGCCTGCGCTTGCTCCATACTGGATGTCTATGCGCGCGCGTGTAGACATCGTGCGTGTGTGTGCGTGTGTGTGCATGTGTGTGTGTGCGTGCGTGCGTGCGTGTGTGTGCGTGTGTGTGTCTGTGTCTGTGTGTGTCTGTGTGCGTGCGTGTGTGTGTGTGTGTGTGTGTGTGTAGACTGAGAGGTATTTGAACGATGACTGTGTGATTTTCGTGATTTATCTCTACGTGGCACGATGGCTTTCTGGGGGTTTTCCAAGGAAGCCATTTCCTTGATGCGTTTGTCTTTACCTTAAATAAACCAACCACTCCTCTGCAGTCAGCGCTCAGCCACTCACCTCCTCCCCCACACCCAACCCCAACCCACTGTGTCCTGCTGTTCCCTCATCCTCCCCCACCCAAAAATGAAGCTAATCAATGCTTGTTTACGAGGAGAAGTGACTCTTAATCTAATACAATGCCCCAGACCGGGTGGCTTTGACCCCAGGGTGTTGATTGATTGGTTGTTTTGGTCATTAATTATTTATGGGGGCAGGTTTTTGAATTCAATCAGGTTTGCCTGCTTCTCCCCAGAAAATACTGCATGCCTCACTTTCCTGTCAGCGGCCCTCATTTCCTCACTTCCCCAAAGGATTTCGAGGGCACCGATTGGTCTATGACACACGCCTTGCATGTGTCGAGTGCCCGGATTGGTCTATTGCGCACACCTTTTGTGTGTCCTTGAGCTCAGGTCAAGGGTTGGCGGCGTTGTCTGGCTCGTGTTTTATTCTGGCTGTGCATTGTGGCTTCCACAGGGAAGGATATAGAGTTTGCAGGATTCTGTAGGTTCAAATCCCAGTTTCTTGTTTGACACTTTTATATTTAACGGCAATCGCTGTTCAGAGAAGTATCACAATATTTCCTTCTGGGTGTTCAAACACACTTGATGGTGCGAAATATATATTGTCATGACTGCACAAAATCTTGCTTTGTCATAAAATAGATAAACAAGGGACTGCAAAAAATAATTATATATAATTTGCCAATATAACATTATGGTTAACTCATATGGGGTTAACTCACATGGGGTTTTTGGGCATTTTGTATTAGTGGGATTAATCAGACATTTAGTACACATACAGCTGGCTGAAAGCTGTAAAAGTGTGGGGTTTTTGGAGGCAGTATTTGAGGATGAGGTGGACAGTAGTGTCTGTGTTAGGAGAGGCTTAATCCAGGGCCACATTGTGTGCTGGTTTTGGTGTATTTTAGGGCTTAAGTGAGTCATTTAACTCGCTGATTGACTAAAGATTCCTCACGCCTAATTTCAGTGGCCTTCGCTGGAGGCTGATTTAAAAGGAAACCACAAAAAAAACCTGCCGACGCTGTGGCCCTCTGGGACTCTGTTTTTACACCCCTGCTCCACACCACATCATGTCTGAAACTATGAACCCTGTCTAGCTGGAAAAAGTGCTGAAAACCATCTGCCCCCAACGGCAATAATTACTCACCTAAAGAACGAGAGGGGAAAAAGATGCTTCATTGTTCCAGATTTTCAGCTTCTGCTCCCAGTGAAGCTGCATGCAGCTCCTTATTTTTCTTGGTTTGCAGTCCTGGGATCGGCAGGGGGGGGGGGGAACGCATGCTTACAGGAAGTGCTTTCTGCTCTTCTGAAGGTTTACAAATGACATGGGCTGTCTGGGTCGGTAATCACTTCCAGAACTTTCTGGAAATCTTTAATGTTTGACTTCGCCCTGTTGGAGAAGACACCGCCTGCCTGTCAGTCAGATGTACAGTGTTTTCAGGCTCCCCCTCCACTCGCCTTCTTTAAGGCTTTCTCTGGCATGGGCTTCCTGCTGTTCTGATTGGTGTTTGGGAGTTTATGGTCTCAGCTCTGTTACTGGATTGGTCAGAAGTACTAAGGCGCCATTGATCTGTCAGCAGAGCACATCTCAGGACGACAGATTCACACCCACTAACAGTGAGAAATTTGTCTGGATCGTAGTTGTGAGAAAGACTGAAAGACTATGACTTTCTTGGAGTAAGGTCTTTGTGCAATGGATGCGTAAGGTAAAGTATTACCAGGGCAAATAGATAACTTTACATGCCACGATTTGATGCACAATTTGAATTAGTGTTTTTCCTTTGATCTGACACTGTATTTATTTTTTGAGGCAGAGATTTTATTTATGTATTAACCTTTTTTTTTTTTACTCAGTTTGCATTCTTGAGATTTAAAACTCTTCTGTGGTCTTCAGGAGATGTATGAAGTAAAAGCACATGTTTGTGGTGCAGTCTGGGAATTTACGTCCCAGTTGCACCATTGCTGGCTACAGCCAGAGGTTTGAATTGGTTCAACACAACTGGCTCCGTCTCACCTGGAGAAAATGGGGGGAAGCTAGTCAAAGTCTTTAGTCAGCACTCTCTAGTGGCCTCTCCTGGCTGACTGGGGCTCTGCGGGTTTGTGAACCTGAACATATGTTGACTCTGCGTTCCTCTAACAGTGGTGAAATGTGATTTGTTTTGCGTCTGTACTGTGAAAAACAGTGAAGGCTAGCCGCCACATGGATAGGAGGTGTCACACACAGGTCTACTCCCTCCTGAGGTAGCTGTAATAACATAGTGAAAAGTGCAGTTCCCTTACTCTGATCCAGCACACAGCTATACATAATGAGTAACATAAACCATCACAACGGTATGATTTGCAGGAAAGAAAAACATTTAACACATAACTTTGTCCAATGAAAAGTGGACAGTGTTATTTTAACAGTTAAGGCCGGGACCAAGTCCCTTACTGTTTTCTTCTTTTCTTTTACATTTTGGAGTGATGTTTTTGACCGTATGTTATCTGGTCGGGCCTGGACGCAGAGAGCGGAACGGGACGTTTATCGTGGTGACAACAATTTTTTTCTCAGCATACTTTAAAAAAAAAAAAAAACCCTTGCACCGCACAGCCAGCAGTAATTTGCCATTTCAAATCATTAGCTGCTAAGAATACCCAGCAGTCGGAGCAGTTGGAAGAGAAAACTTGAGCTGCAGCTTCCAACATTCAATCAGCAGAGATTTCCAGCGCAGGCGAACAAAGCCAGTTTGTAACGAGCATTTCGCCTCTTGGCCTCCACGGTAGCTTTCTCCTGCTGTCTTTCTTCCCCTGGGAGGGCAAAATTGTTTTTCTGCATTTATTACATTCAGAGACACTTCCTGTTGAAATATTTTCTGAAACGAAGATTTATTGAACCCTTACACGCAGAGTGGAGGCCCTGTTAATTTGCAGAAAAAAAAGCAGTTTGACTTTGTGCAACCGTCTCAATGGGAACATAGCTGAAATCTCTGGGTCTGAAGTAGGATTGTGCTTTCACTGAGAGCTGTCTAGCCGGGCTCTCTTATCACACATTATGACACAACATCCATCAAGCGTTGAGTACTTCAGTAAGTTTTGGGAAAAACAATAAACCTGCATTAATATTAAACTTCTTTGCAAAAGATTACAATTGGGTTTTTTTCAGCGTCAGGTTCAAAGCAGCAGTGGTTAGTCAGCTGGGCTTGTAGCTCAGAGGTTACAGTGTAGTGTAATGGTTAGGGAGCTGGGCTTTGCTCAGAGGTTACAGAGGTTACAGTGTCAGAGGTTACATAGTATAATGGTTAGGGAGCTGGGCTTGTAGCTCAGAGGTTACAGTGTAGTATAATGGTTAGGGAGCTGGGCTTGTAGCTCAGAGGTTACTCAGAGGTTACAGTGTAGTGTATAATGGTTAGGAGCTGGGCTTGTAGCTCAGAGGTTACAGTGTTGTATAATGGTTAGGAGCTGGGCTTGTAGCTCAGAGGTTACAGTGTAGTGTAATGGTTAGGGAGCTGGGCTTGTAGCTCAGAGGTTACAGTGTAGTATAATGGTTAGGAGCTGGGCTTGTAGCTCAGAGGTTACAGTGTTAGTGTATAATGGTTAGGAGCTGGGCTTGTAGCTCAGAGGTTACAGTGTAGTGTAATGGTTAGGAGCTGGGCTTGCTCAGAGCTCAGAGGTTACAGTATAATGGTTAGGGAGCTGGGCTTGTAGTATAATGGTTCAGAGGTTACAGTGTAGTGTAATGGTTAGGGAGGAGCTGGCTGGGCTTGTAGCTCAGAGGTTACAGTGTAGTATAATGGTTAGGGAGCTGGGCTTGTAGCTCAGAGGTTACAGTGTAGTATAATGGTTAATGGTTAGCTCAGAGCTGGGCTTGTAGCTCAGAGGTTACAGTGTAGTGTAATGGTTAGGGAGCTGGGCTTGTAGCTCAGAGGTTACAGTGTAGTATAATGGTTAGTGGGAGCTGGGCTTGTAGCTCAGAGGTTACAGTGTATTATAATGGTTAGGAGCTGGGCTTGTAGCTCAGAGGTTACAGTGTAGTGTAATGGTTAGGGAGCTGGGCTTGTAGCTCAGAGGTTACAGTGTAGTGTAATGGTTAGGGAGCTGGGCTTGTAGCAGAGGTTCAGAGGTTACAGTGTAGTATAATGGTTAGGAGCTGGGCTTGTAGCAGAGGTTACAGAGGTTACAGTGTAGTATAATGGTTAGGGAGCTGGGCTTGTAGCTCAGAGGTTACAGTGTAGTGTAATGGTCACACACACACCCTGCCTCCCCTGCATGGGCATGCAACAGGAAGTTGCCCGCTCAGCCCCGCCCATTTGGCAGCGCCCGTGTCTCAGCAGACTTCCTGTTGGCTCAGAGATGGGCCCAGTGGGAGGGGCCTCCATTAGGCTGGTTACGGCCATCGGCGGGGTTCCCGAGGTGAATTCCTGGGTTCCTCAGCACTAATTAGGGGGCCTCGTTAGGGACGAACGTGCAGGCAGCTGGGCTTTTAGTTCACCATAAAGAGCCGAGCTGTCAGCTCTCACTGCTCTGCGAGAGGCTGTTCCTAGGTTCTGATAAAGAGCTGAAGTTTGTAAAAAGACTGGCGTCTGTTTTACTGCCCTGGGGGCTTTCTGCTGTCAGTTAAGCCCTTTTGTCCATCAAATGTTGCCCGCAGGGCAAAATGTAACAACGCAATTATTGCAAATGCAGCAAAAAATGTATTTATCACCATTGAGATCTGACATAAAAAAACAGCCGTTGAAGTTGTCTAGAAGAACACCTATTTTATAATTATATTTAACTCTTTTTTTTTTTTTTTTTTTTTTCAAATCAGACACTAGAAGAGACGACTGACCCTACTCTCAGCTCTTGGAGGAAGCAGTCACCGACTGACCTGGGGTCCTACGATCGGGTGTCCAAGACTGAGGCGGTCAGTAAGAGGACGGTGTCCAGGCCAGAGCTGTGGCAGGGACAGAGCGGGCTGTCCAGCAGGGGTCAAGCTGGCCGAAACGAGGGCCGGATGCGCTCCTGGAATACCCGCCAAACCGAAAACTAAACCATCGCCCCCCCCTTCCCTGCCCTGCCCCTCTCACAGGCCAGGTAACACACATCCCGCAACTATATGATCGCAGTTTCCATCAACTCTGTGGTTTTGCAGCCAGCCTTTCTTAATTTCAGGCTATGTTGACTTCACTGCTAATTCAAATCTCTTTTGTTCATATTTCGAGTGTGTATTGTCAATAGAAAGTATGGTTTTTGGGTTAGTGATCACCTTTTTGCATCAGTGATAATAAAAGGGCTCAGTATTGCTGAGGTGTTCGGTTGACTGGTCAGTCTGTAACTCTAATGTTTATATCTCTGAGGTTCAACTGTAGAGCATTGCCCTGGTAACAGGAGCTGTTTTCAGTTAAGAATATTAAGTAGGGTATTTTTTTTTTCTCTCAACGCCTGAAAAATGAAAAGTGAAAAAAATGTCCCCAGCTGCTTCATTAAAGTTTAATTATAAAAGTGTGAACATGTTAATTAACCACATGTTCGTCAGCCTAACCAACAGAGAATACTTTGCTTTAGCACGGAAGGCTAGCCTTTGGAATGCAGGCATGAGCTTAATTGAAGTGACAGGGGTATGTCTTTGAGTGTGGGAAGTCAACCGTGCTTTCCTTATTTTCTTTGTCCTTTTTTTTTGGTTTCTCAGAGTTCCTGCTCTACGAGGAACGTCCCTCATCACAAACCTTCCCGACAATTTAAAAAAACGATAAAATCGAACCGACTCCAAGACTTTCTCAGGAAGATTGGATCTTCTGAATATGTAGACAAGGAGAGCTTCCCCCCTCCCCTTGCCCCACCTCACCTCTCTCATCCCCCGACCCCCTCCCCCCACCAACCCCCCCCCAGCCTCCCCAAAGTCATTTGACTCCACCTGCACGAACTGCTAAACTCGTAATTATATAATCTACCAATATACCATTCACAAGCGGAACCCAGCCCAGCGATGGAACTTCTTCTGCTTTCTTGTATGTGTTGTATTATATTCCTGAACCTTGACAAGGGAGAAGCTCACTCACAGGATGGGGGGGGGGGCTATGAGAGGGTGGGGCTATTATTGGCTGGGGCTGTGAGTGGGAGGGGCTAGAAGTGGGTTTTTGGAGGGGAATGGGGGTCGGGATTTGGTCTCCCTTTGAATGGACCACTTTACTTACCTGCACCGTTGGAATCTGGTTAGAGGAGAACCGACATGTTGACCAAAAGCAGGGAGCGAATTACTGTAAGAAAATATATGGGATTTTTGTTTTGTTTTTGTTTTGCTTCTTCAACGGTGGTCATGTTAATTTATAAAGGATTTCTCTTGTTTGACAGAGTTATCTACCTGTCACTTGCTCTTGTCTCTTCATGCAATTAGGTCACTGTGACCCTCACCATAATCATAAGTTATATCCCATGATAAAATTATGTGGAGGATGGGGAATTAAAAAAAAAAAAAAAAAAAAGGTTTTTCCAAAAAAAGAGCTTGATCATATTAATGTGCAAACATAAAGTCCATAGCATGGTGCAGTGCAAAGTGCGAAGCCCTTCTGTCCCACTTCTCCTATCCTGCCACTTCTCCTCATATATTACATTAATATCCATATCTGACACTAATATTCATATCCAAACGCACGCTGGTAATCCCTGCTCAGTAGCAGTGACTGATGGGACCCCCCCCCCCACTATCACACATTATTCATCCTTTACTCTGGGGAACCCCAACTTCTGACCC
Organism: Albula goreensis; assembly: GCA_022829145.1. NCBI lineage: Eukaryota > Metazoa > Chordata > Actinopteri > Albuliformes > Albulidae > Albula > Albula goreensis. The sequence continues at coordinate 3,058,018 of CM040749.1, forward strand.
CATCCAATTAATTAATTAATTAATTAGGTTGTGGAGGCAAGTTAATTGGTGAGATCAGGTGGCAGGTGATAGATTTATATACAGGCAATGGGGCTCTGGAAATTGGGACCTGGAGTCGAGTAGCCCTGCTGTACTCTGTGTTAGAGATGTATGCTAAAAAAAAACAAAAAAAAACTTGAAGTTGGTTTCAGAACTGATTGGCACCAGACTTTACAAAGAAGGTTGAAAGAGTGGCATTAGGTGTAAAGAACTGAACGGCGCGGCGTTTGCTGTTAAACGGCACTGTCCTACTCCAAACCATCCAGCTACACCACCATGGTGTATGTGCTCCAACATGGCTCTCGCTCACAGATACCTGTACATATCCATGGCAGATGTAATAGTATTTTTCTGATGCAGCCTTTTAAAATAGGAATTAGATAAACTCTTAAACAGATAAGATGATCTTGTCAGGTTTGTCAAACTGTATTATAAATTTATTGTTTTAAATATGTGACACTTCATGTCCGTAAATACATTAAATATTAAAATGAGATCTGAGTATTTTTGATATTGTGGTATGCAGTATTGATTGATGTTTGTTTTAATGTGGTAGTGCAGCTCCACACATGGTGGTCGATGGTGAAGCGTCTAAAGCTCAGCTGAACAGGAGTCGCTACCCGATTCTAAATGAAACCAGGGCTTCCTGTCACCTGGCAGATTACTATATTTCATAAATCTTTGAGTATTTAACTTCAGCACACACACTGACACGCACACTGGCGGAGCGTTAGCTGTCAGTGCTGAGGTAAATCCCCACCATAGCATGTGTAGAGCGCATCACAGCCAGCTATGCAGAGCTCTATAACTGCAAACGAACGCAAGGTGCGTTTATTTATTCAGCATTAATGGCGGAGGTTGTGAACCCATCCCTGGCTGAGTGTGTGTTCCTTCGGCGCTGTGTGGCTGTCATGACCAATGTGTCCTCATGTTGTTTTATGTATGTATGTATGTATGTGTATATACCCACGCTCACACACCATGTGCGTGTGTGTGAGTGTGTGTATGTGTATACGTATACACAGTGTTTTGTTTTCATTAGTAATTCGCTCCCTGTTTATTGTGCCCCCACCCCCCCGCCCCGCTCCTGACGGTGTCTGTGTGAGTGAGTGGAGGGAAAGCAAACCCTGCTCCTCTTCGGATTCTTCTGCCTTCCCACAATGCTCTGCTCTTTCAGAAGTCAGTAACGGAAAAGAGGTAGAGAAGGAAGGGGAGGTTCCTCCCCCCCACCCTTTCACATACACACACACACACACACACACAGAGCCATCCTCTGACTAGCCTTGTCTGGTGGACTCTCTCTCCTCTCTGCCCTGGTGTTTCCCTATACGGATGGCGCTTGGATCCTGGCAGGACGTCGTGCCCCTTCTGACACCAGGGCCCCCTGGACGTGATGGCCCCGCCCCTGGCATTGGACCAGCGGGGTTAGCGTTAGAATTAACATCAGCGTCTGCACCTGGACATCCATCACCTGCTCTGGACTGGACAGAAGGGAAGCCCAGCAGGGCGAGGAGTGGACATACACACACACACACACACACACACACACTGACTGGGTTCGCAGTGCGAATCGCCTCCTCTTTAACTTTTTCTTTTGTTCTGTTTTGGTTGTTTTCTTTTTCATTTTCTATTTTAATCTTATTTTTTAAATTAATATTTAACCTCCCAGGTAGTGGTGGGTGAATCGGTATTTCCGGCGGGGTTGTAGAACGTTTCTGAAATCAAGCCACCCAGCCACTGTCACCCAGTGCCATAATAACCTGGGGGGGGGCGGGGTTTTGACATGGACATCACTGTGGAGCAGTCTCAGATCATCGGGGGGGGGGAGGAGGGGCTGAGCGTTGCGCACACTCTCTTCCACATTCCTGAGATGAACTTTGAACTTTGAACTCTGTGGACTGAAGTGGTGCCATATTTGTCCCCCTGTTGCATGTGGGGGGTGGAGGGGGGGGATGGCAGGGATGACTCTCTGCCTGGTGACTTGGGTGGGGGGGTCTTGTTGCTAAGGGAAACAGAGATGGTATCATTCCTGTTGGAAACTTCCTAGCGTGTCATGCTATCCTGAGTCCTTATCTCTCCTGACCTCTGCTTGTCCTGATTCAAAAATAAGCAACACAACGTGCACGGGAACATGTGACCACAGCAGCATTTTAATGCGATAGAAACCCAGCCCCCACCCCCACTCCCCCTCTGTGACCCCCCCACCACCCACCTCCCACCCCACATATCCCTGTCCCTCCTGCAACATTTACGAGGAGCGGGACATTTTCCGTAAACGTAAATGGCATGAGAGAGAAGGGAGCTCTGCAAAATGGCGGAGCGCTGGGCGTGGCCGGAGGATCTGCTGTATAATACGTGTACCAGGATGTACAGAAAGAGAGGCAAAGAGGCTCTACTCTGATAACTATACTGTTCTATGATCCATACTCAGCCTTACCTCCCACCAGCCAGCTCCTCATTTTCTAGGCAATAGAAGTGCTTTCATATGTGAATATGACTATATATTTATATATTTTTTTGGTTTCGTTTTTTTTGTTTTTATGACTGGCAGGGTTTGCGACCGTTCTGTAGATTTCCCTCCGAGACGAAACAACCCCTTGCTTTCTGTCTGGGTTTTGATCTTGCATCAGCCAAAATAAAACTATTTGAATAAAAAAGTATATATATTATAAAATAATCTTCTCCAGATAAGCTGAGAATTCACCCTTGGGACTGTGTCTAAATGATACAATGTAAAAATGTAAAGTTTGGCCCAACTCCCTCAGTGCCACCATAACTATATACCGTACCCAATACTGCAGGTGCCTTGGATGAACGAACGAATGAGTGAGTGAGTGAATAAGTGTGAAAGACAAATAGAGAAGAGAAATAGGTGAAATGGAACAGATGGCTAATTAGCTGTTGTTGTCGTTAAATATTTTTTCAATGAAGGAGGGTCACCTCTCAATCTGCTTTCTGCTTTTATAACATTCAACATTTTCAGAAGCGTTTTTGTGGTTTTACATTCTTGTTAAGTCCCCCCTGGCATATTCATGTTCTTATATATTGTTTTTGTTGTACTGAAAGTACTTGGAGCTTAGTGAACACAGGGGCCCATGAGAGACCGGCCCTGGGGAGGGAACACAGGGGACCATGAGAGACCGGCCCGGGAGAGAAAACACAGGTGCCCATGAGAGACCGGCCCTGGGGAGGGAACACAGGGGCCCATGAGAGACCGGCCCGGGGGGAGGGAACACAGGGGCCCATGAGAGACCGGCCCTGGGGAGGGAACACAGGGGCCCTGGAAACACAGGGGCCCTGGGGAGAAAACACAGGGGCCCATGAGAGACCGGCCCTGGGGAGAGAACACAGGGGCCCATGAGAGACCGGCCCTGGGGAGAGAACCGGCCCTGGGGCCCTGGGAGAGAACACAGGGGCCCATGAGAGACCGGCCCTGGGGAGAGAACACAGGGGCCCATGAGAGACCGGCCCTGGGGAGGGAACACAGGGGCCCATGAGAGACCGGCCCTGCACTGTTCCCTGGGTGAATGTCAACGTACATTGCTCAGTATCATCCAATAGCTGGCAGGTCTGACTGGAGTGTGAAGTTAATTTTAGGTTTTAATTTTAGCGTTCAGAAAGAGTTTGGTTTCTCGTGCCCGAACGTGGCGTCGTTCAGAAGGCTCTTGAAATGACGGGCGGATGGAGCGAACTGGACCTTTTACATGTCATGCTGCAGCCAGGCCAGGTTTTTTTCCCCCCCTTTTTTCTTTCTCTCTCAGACCGGCGATCTTTGCAGCCTTTTAAGTGCAGTCCTCGGGATGACATTAGACTTGACGTTTTCATTCACGGACACTTTATTGCGTGACAAAGAAAAAGAAGAACAACAAAAAGAGCTGACTTTAATAAGCTGCGTACATTCCCCAAACCTTTCAGCTGAGGTCTTCAAAGGATGGTGTCTCCGCGGGACGTCTGGAGGGAGTTTTTGACGTTGATTCACTCCGGGGCGGGTGGGTGGCTGTGGAACCTGATGTGTGCGTGCCTTACACAGCGCAGGGCTGAGGTATGACTCAGCCCTCGCTCACAGGGCACAGCCGAGCGCACAGCTCCAGGTCTGGAGGGCCCGTGTGAAACGTGTTGCCTTTTGGTGTGTTTCAGCACTGAAGTGCTTCACTTAGGTCACCAGTTGCCATAGGAGTCCCGGCTTCTGATTGGAAGGAAATCACCACAGCCTTCAGACACTGCCCCCTGCAGGACTGGAGTCAATCCTGCAGACAATTTGGCTCTCCACAACTGGAGTTGAACCTGCAGACACTGCAGCCCTCACCATTGGCGAAGCCTGTGCTCTCTTGCGCCCCCTCTGGTGTGCAGGAGGGTCACGTTCTGTAATGAAACCTCTCCGGGCCCCTGCAGCTCATCCGTGTTGACTCACTGCAGCCCAAAATGAAACGCGATCAGCTGCTTTCATCCATGCTGTCAGTTTGGGCCTGTTTTATTGGCTGCTGAAATGCTTGGAGACACTGAAATATAGCCTCACCCACCTCCTAGGGGGGTGCCGAAAGGTCAAAGGTCATGGCAGGAGCTAATCGTGTCTATAAATACCAGGGGAAGCGAGACTTCTTGGCTGCCTCCCGGCGGGTCCAAATCAGGCGTCTTGGAGCGAGAGAGGGATTTTCCCACCTGTGGCCCCGACACTACGGTCACATTCACACCGCCGTCAGAGCGGGAGCTGTTTCCCCGCTGACGCAAGACGCAGGCCGTTCCCAGAACATCGGGAATGTTTCCGGATCTGATTTCACTTTCAGCTGTGAGATTACATCACGACAAGAACCACCCCCAAAAAAAAACATTCCTAAGAACATTATATTGTTCAGAGGAAGGTTCCATCAAAGGGCCAGAATGTGTTCCGGCCACATAAATAATGGAAAAGGGCGTTCCAGGAAAGAGGGGAATGTTTACTCTTAACGTTCCAGGAATGTTCTAGGAACCAAGTATTGTTAATGAGCTTGGTGTGCGATGCCCTAATGTCCACTTCTTTTCAGAGCTTGCGCTCAGTGGGGGCCCTGTGAGTCGGTTTGTCCCAGATTGGTAGCAAAACTTACGCTAGTGGAGGCTGAGGTCACAGGCTGCGCTATCTGGATAGCGCCCCCAAGAGGTGGAGAAGCTGTAATGCCGGCCTGACTTTGGTTCAACACTTGTGCCCAAGTGCAGTGGTGTCACATGGCGATCTTGTGATGGCATCATGCCGTAAACCGGACCCCATCAGCTCCACTTCCTCCCTGTGATTCCTCTACAGGCCAGCAGTCCCCCTCAGCTCCCCCCGGCCCCTTCCTTTTTTAAGGGGTCGAATTTGAGACTACCAAGAAACAGTAGCCTAACAAGGACTTTTTATACTTCCCCAGGACCAGAGGCAAACAGGAGATGAGGTCCATCTTTCTGTGAGCTTCTTTTCACAAGACCTCACCATGCCCAGCAATGAAGGGCCACGATTGGCTGTTCTGTTATTTATGTCACATCCTTTTGGGTGGATGTTGGTGGATGGCAGGGCCATAGGGACACTGGGACTTTTGTGGTCTTCTTGTACAGAGAGAGAGAGAGCGAAAGAAAAGGAAGTGAAAGAGAGAGTGAGAGATCACAATGTAATACAGCGAAAAGGGGAGTGGAGTCTGTATCTGACCTGTGTAAAACTATTCTAATAATGAATTGAACTCAGTTGAAACTCATCGCCACCAGCTGTAGTATATATTTCCGTTACCCGCCATTTTTAATCTAGTTCCCCTTTTTTTGTAAACAACCTTGAATGTAAGAAACTGTCCTAATTATGTTGTTGTTGTTGTTTTGCGGTTGTCCTCAGAAGTTGGCGTCTCGGTGAACGAGGTCACGGTGCCGCTGGATGTCAGGAGCCGTAATCTGTAATTGAAAAGCACTTAACCTCTGTAGCATTAGCCCCTTTCGGCCCAAACTCTGGCGTCTCAAACTCCGCTTCCACCTGCGGCGTCGCTCCATCTCCAGTCATTTTATTCGGAAAAACAAAAAAACTTTATTGAATGTATGGCCGTCAAAACGTTTTCGATTGCACTGGCCAAAATAAAATTTAAAAAGTAGAGAGCGAGTTGAGCGTATTCTTGATATCCCGTCTGATTTAAAAGTGTCCAGTTTGTTTTGTAGACTTCAAAAAGTATTTTTTAACAGGTCCCCAGGCACTGCTTGTGGTCATATGTATTTGCCTTCTGATATTGTGCCAAAATCATTCCATAGGATTTTACCGTTTACAGAACTCAAGTTTACTGAGACAGATATCTGATTTGTAGGCCACTGTTCCTAAATAAAGGGGCCATATTCCATTTGGGGTGGGAAGGTCTTCTCTGTTAATCTTAAATGTTTTTTGTTTGTTTCTATGTGTGTGTTTTTTTTTAAGGATGACTTATTTTGGAAGTTTTATTGGATACATTTTATTTAAAAATGTTGTAATTTTGTAAAGTGGGCCTTGTTTAAATATATTGAGTTGTTTTTTTTTTTTCCTTTTAATTTTAATATTTTTTCTTAAAAGTTATGAGTCTCTTTAATGCACTCCTGGGGAGTTTTTGCCTTTTTTTTTTTGTTTGTTTGTTTTTAAAAGTAAAAAAAAAATCTCTCCTGACCTAATAGAGACAGAGGGCATCAGAAAATGGCGAAGGTTGTATTATCAAATATGATGTACATTTTTTCCGTAGCTTAACAGTTCTGATACATATTGACTCGTCATAAAGCATCATTCTTCCTGGTTATTATTTTTTTCCCTTCTTCATAAATTCAGGGTTTGTTCATTTTCTGTACTGTATGTAGTGGATGCTGCCAAAGAAAGAAACACACTCACACACTCACACACACTTTTACACGCACACACACACACAAAGAAGCACAGAGCTGTAAGCTCTCTAACACACACACTCACAACACACACACACACACAAAGAAGCACAGAGCTGTAAGCTCTCTAACACACACACACACACACACAAAGAAGCACAGAGCTGTAAGCTCTCTAACACACACACATACACACAAGGGAAGCACAGGTGTACATGCTGCGCACACACACACACACACACACACACACACACACACACACACACACACACACACACACAATGACTCGCAGACCATAAACATGGGCTTGTACAGACCAGCTCGGCCTCCTGAGCTGAAGCTGATTTTAGTTGTATTTTGTTTGTACTTTATTTTGAAGCGGTGGTTAGCAGACGGAGATGCCTGGCCCTGGCCGAATGTGAGCAGGAACGGAACCTGAACCTGGACTGAGGGGGTGTCCCGGTGCCCCCCCAGCTCCTAGCTCCGGCGTTAGCTGCTCCCGCCCCACTGTGCAGGATGTGTTCTCATTCTACAGTAATAATTTGTGCATGTTTAACCTTTCAAAGTTCTGCATGTAGGTCTCAAAAGCTGCCAACTGTACAGCAGACTATATTGTACTCAAATAAAAGAACAAAAAATGTACCAGATGGCAAAAATGTTTTTTCCCTTTTTTTTGGTTTGTTGTGCGTGTGTGCGTGCATGCGTGCGTGTAAGCGTGTGTGTCACTCTCACCTGTGTGAGATGGTGTGTAGATTAGATGTAGTGAGGGTAGTGAAGAAGGAGCACATCTGCACTACCACACTACCACTATGAATACCTGCACTACCACACTTCTCTTCATTTTTATTTGTTTTTGCTAAGACAAACTCCTCAACATGAAAGTTACATTTCTGAGTTCTTTAAGATCTTAAACTGCAAAACCTGCCCCTGTTCCAGCACAGTGTCAAACAGACCTGAGGGCTGCAGTGGCTGCAGGTTTAACTCCAGTCACCAGTCCTGTTAACTGTTGACCCTCAGCGCTACATGCATTTCGCCTTGCAAGTTGCTCTGGATAAGAGCGTCTAACAAACGCCTTTAATGCAACGTGATGAACTTGGATCTCAGTTAACTTTCCAGGTTAAATGAAAGATGTTTTGAGTGAAGAGGGATGGAGAGAGAGAAGGGTATTTTCCCCTGACATTCAAGATTGTAAAAGGATGTCAACCTTTGTCCTGGAGAGCATGTGGGTATGCTGGTTTGTGTCGTCACTCTGCACTTAACCGCTCTGTTAGCACAGCTAACCACACTGCTAACTCACATCATCTTGTTTCCTGGATCTGAGATGGATGCTGATTTCCAGCACCAGATTTAGTCTCATACCATTAAAGACCAAACCAGGACAAAATCAACAGGGGTGTGACAGTCCATGCAATTACTCCCGCTTTGTTCAATAAATCTGAGCTCCCGTGAAGACGTCCATTCAGGCTACCCAAAATAAAGTGGAACCACACTCTCCTACACTCCATGTAAACCAGCTCAATCTACCCAAACGGCACACCTGCTCACACTTTCACCATGACGATAAATTCTATGCAGTCACTGTTTTTATTACATTTTATGAGCGACCACGCAACTGGCACACTTCCACATCTATGACTGTTTGTGATAGTAACACAGCTATTGACTTTATTGACTCTATTCCCATATATGGACATTACTTGCTGTTGCATCTTGTGTGTGGTATGCATCTGTGTAGCCCATCCTCAAAGCATGTTTTGCACCTGGAAAAACAGTTCCTGATTGATTAACTGATTTGAGATCAGGTTCTGCTGCAAGCCCTGACATGGGAGAGCAGTGATCTCACGTTCAAAGCCAGCGTGGCAAAGTGCCACTGTGGAGAACAAGTTCACAATCAGACCTTCCTCTCCTCCAGCGCGTGTCTTTATGCTTGGAGCACATCTGCAGAAAATCGATGACAAGAGCGAGGGAAGAGCATTCCATGCAGTCAGTTTGTGTGTTTGAGATCATGAACGCGAAACGATCAGGGAGTGTGTGTGGGTCAGAGCGGCAGAAGTCTCAGAATTCATTGGTGTTGTGAGTGTGTGGGAGTATGCACAGATACCTGCATGCACAGATGCCATTCATGTGTGAGAATCTGAGATGTCTATGCACGCAAGTTTGTGCGCTTCCATGTTTGGGGGGGACTGTGGGGGTGTCTGCCTGCGGTGACTGCCTCTAAAAGGAAGTGCATGTACACTGACAGGAAGTAGAAAACTAGTGACAAATGCACAACCTCAGAGTATCATCTTTTTTTATTATCATTTTGTACCCAAAATTTCACAAAGTATAAAAAAGTATGCAATGACAAAAAGAAACAAAATTCAAGTTGAGCAAACTGTTAACAAAAAAATATATTTAAAACATAATTATATCCCTTTCTCGCCTTTGGAAAGGAGACTACTGTTTTTTCTTATTTCTAAACAAAACAAAATTAAGTTACAAGAGATTCTGGCGGTAACATCAGAAGGGTACTGAACTCTGTTGTGACCTACACATTAATAACAAAAACTCTATTGTTCAACCAAGGTGTCAAAGGTCAGAGTATCAACCTATGGCTGCACACACCCACTGAAATGAAGAGAGCGATAAAAATAAGATTACAAAACAAACGGTGGAGTCATAGATGTACAGAGAGCACTAACAGCCATCTCACCCCACTATAAGACAGCAAAGGAAGGTAGAGGGTAATCTGCAGTGGGAATGAGAATGGGGCGTGGCCAATAATGGGGCGTGGCCAATGGGAGGCTGCCTTTTTAAGCACTTCAGCTTTAGGCCACGCTGTCCCCACCCTTAATGCCAGCGTGAGGGGCACTGAGGGGTACCAAGCCTGCCAGTCTTGCATAAACCCGACCTTCAGCAATGAGAGGGTAAGGGTGCGTGAAACCAGAAATGGGCGGGCCTAACTGTGGTATGGGTGACTGATTAGCTGGCCTGAACCAATCGTTTGAGAACAGAGCACTGCGATTGGCTCAAAAGGTAACACCACTATGGTATTAACAAAGCATTTTGCTCAGGTCCACTGTGGGTCTGCACCCTCTGGTCTCTGGTTAAGACATGTTACCATGCGGATGACAGGTCACACAGACGGCAGGTGACAAGAACACACACACACGCACACACGTACGCACACAGTAAGTACACAGATACACACAATCAAACGTTCAGATACACACGCACATTTTAGCGGGAACAGTAACCAATGGCCGATAAGAGGAGTGTGAAAGGGGATGAGACTGATTGGCTGAGAGTGGAGTCTCTAGGATGAGGGTGGGGCCTATAAACTAGGGGTGGAGTCTATAGACTGGAGGAGGGGCCTAAATATCAACAAAAGGGGTCTGCAGGCTGGGGGAAGAGGTCTACAGGTGGGGGGTTGGGGTTTCCGGACTGGGGGAGGGGCTTTCATGAAGGAGGCAGGGCCTATAGACTGGAGGAGGGGTCTATAGGCTTGGGGCAGGCTGTGGGTTTGCGGTGGGCGTGGCCTGGCGGGGCAGCGTGTACATGGCTCCCAGGAACTGGTCAGCGATTCGGCCCGCCTCCCTCAGGCCGCTAAGGAGCGCTCCGTGCACCGTGGCGGGGTAGTTGCGGATCGTGTGCTCGCCCGCGAAGAACAGCCGTGGCACGGGCTGCAGGGAGTGGGGAGGAAATGGGAGAAAAGAGTTACCGCTGTGACCTCACACCGCACCTGAGGAACCTGGGGCAAATACCATTATGCACTTCAGACAGAGAGAGGAGCTACAGCGCTGTGGGGGCATGGCGGTTTCGGCACTCACCTGAGAGGCTCCAGGGATGGCAGGTCCAGGGGTGATGGGCTGCGCCATCAGGTCGTAGTCGTTGCCGGAGGAGCCGGCTGCCACGTAGGAGTAGGAACCACGAGCCCAGGGGTCTGCCCGCCAGCGCGTTACCACGGTTTCCTTAGGCTGAGCAGGAAACATAGACAAACTGCTTTACTGCACTGCTGAAAAAATTATATACCTCACACACACAAAATCACCACTGTTTCCACTTACAGAATCATATATGCCTGCGCACACACACACACACACACACACACGCATGCACACATACCTGAGGCACAGCACTGCTGCCAAAGATGCCCTTGAGAATAGCGAGGCAGCGGCCCACGATGACATCATCGCTGATGTTCTCCATGATTCCAGCAGCCTCCCCCGCCATGAGAGCCAATAGGATTGGAGCTGAGGAGAGATGGGGGCGGGACATCAATCACACAGAGGAACACTAGGACTGACAGCACTGTCCCAGCGGATACAGTGTGGATGTAATACCCCTCCTGAACACAGGGGGCAGCAGAGCCCTAGGAACGCCAATACACAACCAACTCAGTGAGCCCTCAACTCCACATTGCAACCACACCAAGGAGCTCAGGCAACAGAACATATACATTTCCAAACGTAATGAATGACATCCAAAACTAAAATGGCTGTACAGTTAAGTAGTATGCATAATTGTTGTTCAACTTAGTTGTCAGTAACATGTTTTGTGTAAGCTCCTCCAGTGTGACAGGCTTGCACTGGTGTTGGTTGCTGATCCATATTTTAGTCCACAATTGTTTTGGGAATATTATGACTGATGTGCAGTCTGTCAGTAAACCACAGTTATGAATTTTTATATTTCAGGCTCAAAGCATTTGTTTTTGACATGTGCTTCCGCTCTCTGCACCTGTGCAACACCTGTCATGCATGTGTACATAATACATTGTGAGTTTCTGTGCCATCATCATGGTGACATGGAGGGTGGGGCTGGGGGCGGAGTTACACTCAACACTGAATCCAATTGGCTGGTCTCACTCACCCTTGTAGAGGTTCCAGAAGAGGAAGAGCTCCCCCCGGCTGGCAGTGGTGCTGCCCACGTGGCCGAACAGGTTTACACTGGGATCCCAGAACACACGGTCAAAGCACAGCACCACCTACAGTCAAGGAGGACACACAGCACCACAGGAATTACATTTCAAAGAAAAAAAATGTTCTGTTCTCTGTTCCATTGAGGGTTGTGGGACTTCAATAGAAATCTGCTTTGGAAATAAGATCTATCTCAACAGGGTTTATCTTTTATTCTTTTTTATTTGGTGCTAAGAAGTAAAGCAGTGTAAGCAGAGCGCAAGCATGCGTGGCTGTCTGAGGTAACAGCCAGCGCAATGCGTCTTGTGATCCCGTAACTGCGGGATGCTGCCATTGTGTTCCTGAGGAAGTCGCTTCACAGCTCAACAAACACTCAGCTGCGCAGAGCCGGGCAGAGGGAATTCCTGTGAGCTACACAAACACAGGGAAACAGCATGTACAATAGACACAAACAAGGGGAAACAAAAACTCTTAACAAATACACTGCTTACACACAAAACCTTTTATTTAAAAAAAAAAAAAAAAAAACTATTTTCCAGAAGACAAACAGGATTAGAACTACCATGTTTTTCCTCCCTGACTCTTACAACATGAGAATGTCTGCAGACATGCGGGCTGAGCTGGTGTGTGAACAGGTTGAGTTATGGGACAGGTGCCCTCTGCTGGCGGATATGCGCCATGACAGGCCGGGTTGCATAATACTGCAGCATTTTTCTGCTGCAGCCGAATTAGAGAAGAGGAACTCTGCAGAGGAGGATGCAGGGAAGGGGGGTGGAGAAAAGTACAGAACCAGAGAAAACAGAGGGGGGGGGAGAGAGAGTGAGAGAAAGAAGAGAGACCAAGAAACAAGGGAAATGGGCAAAAACAAGAGAGGAACAGAGGGAAAGATAAAGAGTGAGGGTAGAGAGAGGGATAGAGAAAGAATGAGGAGGGAGAGACAGAGAGAAAAAGAGAGAGAAAAAGGAGGCTCTAGGGAAAGGTTTTAGCGTTCCCTTCCTCCCCACACTGGCACGGACGGCTCCAAAATGCAGCCCAGAGATTTAATGACAAACAACGTTTCAGAAAGTATTTACGGCAACACTGCTACCAGGGAGGAGAGCTGCTCCACACGCTGTGATCCTGCTCACGCTGCGACCCTGCTCGCGCCAGCTCCAGGAGAGCCCTTATTTTTAGTGTTCAGCCCTTAAACGGGCTCTCTGTGAGAGGCAGGCACGTTTCAGTGCCGAGAAAATACCCCCAGGTTCCCTGCAGAGGCCCGAAGCTCGTTACCTGAGAGATTTTTAAATGTTTCAAAGGTTTTAATTAAACCGCCAGGTCCCTTCAGGACAGTCCCGGTGGTGGAGGACCCTGCCAGTCTTACACTGCGGCCTTAAAATGCACCCTTTACTCCTCGCCTCTCGGAAAACCCTCGTCTCTGGCATCTTCTATTTGACTATATTTGTGTCTTCAGCTTTTCCCTATATCCCAAGGCCCTCAATCAAAAAAACAAAATCACTGTACCCTAAAACATTTTTTCTGTAATCTAATGTTTTCGTAGACTGATAAGACGGGTTCTGCTATTGGTTGGGATGCTAAAGACTGTACCAGGCCTAATCTGGCTACAGCCTCTTGGTAATGCTTTAAAAACACTGATGCAGGTCTGTGAGTCACTCGAGGTAAGAGTGTCTGCCCACATGTACATAAAATGTACATCTAGATATAAACAAATGTCAGTCCTTGGAGCAGAATGGGGGTGGAGTCAGTAAGAGGGTGGAGTCACTAAGGAAAGAGTCATCAAGGGGTGGAGTCAGTAAGAGGGTGAAGGTAGTCAAGGGGTGGAGTCATTAAGAGGGTGAAGGTAGTCAAGGGGTGGAGTCATTAAGAGGGTGAAGGTAGTCAAGGGGTGGAGTCATTAAGAGGGTGAAGGTAGTCAAGGGGTGGAGTCACTAAGGAAGCAGAATAATCAAGGGGTGCAGTCAGTAAGTGGTGGAGTCAGCTTGGGGGCGGAGCCACATACCTTGTTGAGGTTGCCAAAGCCCATTCTCTGGATGGCAGAGGTCTTCCACTCAGGCAGGGGGGGCACAAACTGCACGGCAGGGGGCTGCTGCTTCATCACCCCCAGCGGCAGCGTGCACAGCACCGCGTCACACTTATATATGAACGTCTGCGTGGTGGAGCGGGTGTTCACCGCTATCACCTCACAGCCTGCAGGGGGCGACACATGAGCAAGTTACAAACACACGCACGCACATACAGGCATGTTACAGACACAAACACAGGCGCGCGCACACACACACACACACACACAAACACGCACATATGCACTGACACTGACACACACGCACACACACACATGCTCATGTGCACACACTGACATGCACGCACACACGCACACACAGAAAGTACTATAACAGAGTGAAGGAGGTAAAACAGAGTGTTCTACATCAGCTACGCTGTCAAAGACCAACCCACTCATACCGTAGCATTAAACCTTCACTGTCAGTGTTAAGAGTATGAAGCTCTACACAGTTTGTGAGCAGTGACTCAGAGGGGAGATCTAAGAGCGGGGCCTTCACCATCAGTGGAACGCCACCGCTTCTGTCAAGGGCTTTCAAGTGCTGTACGATTAAAGACGTCTCTGCGCGCTGAGGTACCTGACTCGGCAGAGTCACACCTGTAACCCAGGAGACTCTCATCCTCCTCAGAGCAGCAGGTGTGGGGGCGGCTCGGCAGCGAAACACCTGATTCACCTAATTAGCCAAACGAGGAGCCTAATCAGGGCCTGATATGGGCGGGCGGAGGCCGGATCAAAAGCGCAGACCCACACCGTCTCCTCTCAGATGAGATTAGGGACCGTAATCTAATGCTCTGCTGCAGTCCTGAAGGGCTTCAGTGTCTGCAGACTCCCACAGCCTCCATCCAATCAGTAATGATATTAAGCCACTGTGCGCGGCTCTTTTAACCAATCAGGGCCTTAGATGAGGAATAACCTACACATCAGCCTTTGGAACTGAACGTCCCTGATCTGGTGTAATGGTTAGGGAGCCGGACCTCCAACCAAGAGAGAATGGGTTCAATTCCCAGGAGAGATACAGCAACCTATAACACCATACTGAACCCAAAGTCCTTTAACAGCAGAAACATACACAGCATAGGTTGCTCTGGATAAGAGCGTCTCCAAAATGCATAAATGCAACACAGTGGACGGGTAAATCAATCCCAGGTAGTTGCTGAAGTATTTCCCAGGCACCGTAGTGCTGTTGCAGCCTTAAGCAGAGGTACTTTGTGTGAGATTGCCTCAGTGAAATATATAAAATGTAGCCCCAGTTAGCCACTCTGTGTCTGAGGTCCGCAGTGCTGGTCCGGTAAAGCCACAGAACGTGTGGGGTTTTGTTCTCACCTTAATATTTTTTCCACAAGTCAATTCAGACCCAAAAACCCAAAATGAGGAGAGTTTAATTGCACAATAAAATAACTGCCCAATAAAATGCTGGATTACAAAACCACCAGCGCAGCCCGCAGCGCGCCAGGACCACGGCCGCGGGACAGGGCCCCCGTTTAAGGCCTGAATGCGAACGCAGAGGGTTCCAGAGGGTCATTCCTGAGAGAAGGTTCCGGAAGGCTTGGACTGCTTGCAGGGTTCTGGCCAGGCTCTGGCCGGACTCACCGGACGCTGTGTAGCGGACCTGCCGGACGGCGGTGTTCAGCTTGATGTCCAGCCCCTCGGCCAGCGCCACGGGAACGCACGAGTAACCGTTACGCACTGTCAGGTGACTCCCTGTGAACTCAAAATCATCGTCCTGCCGGCAGAGAGCGAGAGAGAGAGAGAGAGACAGACAGAGAGAGAAAGAGAAAGAGAGAGAGAGGAGGGAGTTATACTGGCAATTCAAAGCTAATGAAGTTTATTATTATTTACATGCAACAGACCGCAGCCAAGTTATTCCAGCAATCTTCAAAAAATACTTAAATTCACCCTCATCTTTTCAGGAGAGGATGGGAAAAGTGTTCATCTGCCAGCTAAATATGAACTACTCACCCACCCTGAGGGGACAATGGACAATGAAAAACAGTATGCATGAACGCACACTCACATAAACACGCACGCACACACGCAAACACACGCACACAATCCTACTCAAGTTAAAATACACACATTCCTGCACACACACACACACGCACGCACACAAACAATCCTACTCAAATTAAAATACACACATTCCTGCACCACACACACACACACACACACACTCCATGGTTATATACACCCACATACACTCCTGCTCTACATGGGGAATGAGAGGCCCTCCACAGCTTGTCTAAAGGTGGGGTGCTGCACCTGTAAATGCTCCTATGAATATAGATAACTCTCAGCGCAAAGCGAGGGCCTTTTAAAGCCTACTCACTTCCCTACCAGCACCACCCCCATTCAGCGCACGGTCACTGCAGCGAGGGGAATGAATACACAGCTGCTCCAGGGAAAGGTGGCTCACCTGGTCCCAGTGCTTCAGAGAGAGTGTGGACAGGGGCGTAGCGTTAGCAAACTCAAGGTTAGCGAAGTGCCAGTCGAGGATCTGCCGGTCCCTGGAGGACAGATACACATCGCTGCGCCGGGAGAGACAGAATTCAGCGTTTAGAATTATATATCTGTTTCCGTTTACATGTTTCTAACACCTTTGTGAGAACAATATCACAAATAATGTGTGGAGCTCTCATACTTTACCTGTGACTCCCTGATTTCAAATGGTTATTATACATGGGGAGAGCTGAAACAGGTCAGTGATTGGCAGGTACCCGTAGCTCCACCCATTTCCTGTGTCATGGTAACTCATTCACCACTCATTGGTGTCTGGAGAGGAGCGGCGCAAGCCGTCAGAGGCTTACCTGGGCGGGTTAGCCTCCAGCTCCTGAAGCTTCTCCTCCAGCTTCACCTGTGTCTCCGCCAGCTCATCATACTCCTGTAGCCGAGAGGTCAGAGGTTAGGGTTCAGGGGTCAGAGATCCTCGATTAGCTGGACAAATCCTTAGGGCTGTTTCACACTGGAGTTTTGGTATCTGTCAGAAGCGGATCTCTGCCACTGCATCTTAAGAAAACAGCACTATTGCCAGACAACCAGAGACAAGAGGGACAAACTGCAAAGCAGGACCACTGGTTAGGGGGCTAACTTTGGTCAGTAGGAAGCGTGGGGTGTAAGACATGGAAGACAGCAGGGAAGACAGTGTGTGTGCAGTTACACTGTGCACAGCGTGTGTGTGCTCGGCACAGGCAGTGCAGGTCACACTGTGCAGAGTGTGTGTGTGTGCGCTCGGTGCAAGCAGTGCAGGTCATACTGTGCAGAGTGTGTGTGTGTGCTTGGTGCAGGCAGTGCAGGTCACACTGTGCAGAGTGTGTGTGTGTGTGTGCAGGTCACACTGTGTGTGTGTGTGTGTGTGTGTGTGCTTGGCGCAGGCAGTGCAGGTCACACTGTGCAGAGTGTGTGTGTGTGCTCGGCACAGGCAGTGCAGGTCACACTGTGCAGAGTGTGTGTGTGTGTGTGTGTGTGTGTGCACACTGCAGGCTCTGGGATGTAGGATCTGGGTCACTTCAGCAGGAGCCAGTCAGCATTCTTCACATTCTGCTTCTGACCAATTAAAACTGCACAAAGAGGACTGTGTGTGTGTGTGTGTGCATGCGTGTGTGTGGGGAGAGAGACAGTGTGTGCGTGTCTGTGAGTGTGTGTGTGTGTGGGGAGAGAGACAGTGTGTGCATGTGTGTGTGTGTGTGTGTGTGTGTGCGGGAGAGAGACAGTGTGTGCGTGCGTGTGTGGGGAGAGAGACAGTGTGTGCGAGTGTATGTTTGGGAGAGAGACTGTGTGAGTGTGTGTGTGGGAGAGAGACAGTGTGTGCGTGTGTCTGTGAGTGTGTGTGTGGGAGAGAGACAGTGTGTGTGCGTGTGTCTGTGAGTGTGTGTGTGGGAGAGAGACAGTGTGTGCTTGTGTCCATGAGTGTGGGTGTGGGAGAGAGACAGTGTGTGCGTGTGTCTGTGAGTGTGTGTGTGGGAGAGAGACAGTGTGTGCGTGTGTCTGTGAGTGTGTGTGTGGGAGAGAGACAGTGTGTGCGTGGTGTGTCTGTGAGTGTGTGTGTGGGAGAGAGACAGTGTGTGCGTGGTGTGTCTGTGAGTGTGTGTGTGGGGAGAGAGACAGTGTGTGCGTGGTGTGTCTGTGAGTGTGTGTGTGGGAGAGAGACAGAGTGTGCATGTGTCTGTGAGTGTGTGTGGGAGAGAGACAGTGTGTGCGTGTGTCTGTGAGTGTGTGTGTGGGAGAGAGACAGTGTGTGTGTGTCTGTGAGTGTGTGTTATCACAGAGCAGGCAGTGTATAAGTATCTGAGTCACACAGGGTGACTCAGTCTCATTGGCCTGCTGCAGGCAGAGCGCTCACCCACCAGGGCCACAACCCCCCCAAACCCCCTCAAATCCTCCAACCACCCCAACAGCACATACGCACCCAAAACATCACATAACTTCACCCTGCACAGCTCTGTGTGTGTGTGTGTGTGTGTGTGTGTGTGCAAGTCTATGTATGTATGCAGTTGTGTGTCTGAGTGCACCGATGTGTTTTTTGCGTCTTTGAGCATGCAGGGTTTACAGAGTGCTCTTCTTGCCTGAGTCACTCCTTGAAGCGGTTTCTTGAATCCAAACCCAAAGACAACTCCTGACAACAGCTGCACTCACAATCCTCCCAAAAAAAACCCAAAAACCACAAAACCATCTACACAAAGAGGTCATACATCCCTGAGACAGGACAGGATGGCACGCAGGGCATTGTGGGTAAGTGTGATGTCAGAGCGCAGGCCTTTACCCAACAGCTAACAGTCACAGCCATTCATGGAAGCCCAGAAAATATTTCCCATGGAAAACGACAGGGTTTACAGATCCTGACAATGAAGGGGAAGGTGAATGAGAACTATGAAAAACTATGAGAAGAAGCAGATTCTGTACTTCAGTCAGAGCACCAGTGGAGTTCTAGATTTTTCCATGCCACCTCCAGAAGTAGCGTATGAAGGCTGACTAAGGATAAACCCCTTGAGCAACGTGATATTCACAACCTCTTACCAAATGGGTTATCGGGTGCCACAATCGCTGGCCGTTTGTTAGCATAACCTGTGCACTTTCTAAAGGCACCCATAAAAACACCTCCACAGTAGCGTAAATGCTACCGAAAATTTCAGGCTAAGGAGGCTGAATACCAAGTAGCCAGTTTCCACCAACATAAACAATATCAATGTCAGGATACCATGGCGATGCAAGAACAGGCCAGCCTGTTAAAAAGAACACGAAATACCTCCACGAATCACGTGAGAGCAACCCGGCGGGGCGACCAATTACAGGAGAGCTCCCACACTTCCATTTTACCGCTTTCCATTACCGATAAACTGCATAAGCACTTATAATGGAGGCCAACTGTTGCCCCCGGCTACGAGCAGGAGATTATCTGAGCGAAATGCAAAACAATAAAACTGAGAAGACAACGTGTCTTTCGATTTATTACCTGTTTAGCTAACCACTTTCAAATGGGGAGGGGAGAAAACGTGAAACAGATTTGAGGTAAATGAGGACAAGGCTCGTTATTCGGGGTACAAAAAAAAAAAAAAAAAAAAAAAAAAAAAACTGTTTCTGACAGAGAAACAGAAACAGCCACGGTGCTGGAACCGGTAAATTAGAATAACGGAGCATGGCAACCACCTCGGTGGGGTTAAGAGACCAAACAAACACATGGACAGCATGGCAGCGACCCACAGCCCTGACTCTGCCGTCAGGCCTGGGTACAGCAGCACAGCCTCCTGCTCCTTACGCACAGAGCTGGGGGGGGGTTTGGGGGGGCCTTATTGATCAATCATAGCAGCTCTTTACTCAGCTTACTCAGCCTCCCCTGGTGTCCTGGGTCTGAACCGGTAGCTGATTTTAACATGAGAACAAAACGGGGCCTGAGATCCTGAAGCTCTCTGGGAGTCTATTAATTTCCAGAAAATTACCCTGTCTGCCTTTATCTTCTCCTAACCCCAATCTGACCCTAACCTCCAGCCCTCATAACCCTAAACCCTAACTCCTAACCCCAATCTGACCCTAACCTCCAGCCCTCATAACCCTAAACCCTAACTCCTAACCCCAATCTGACCCTAACCTCCAGCCCTCATAACCCTAAACCCTAACTCCTAACCCCAATCTGACCCTAACCTCCAGCCCTCATAACCCTAAACCCTAACCCCAATCTGACCCTAACCTCCAGCCCTCATAACCCTAAACCCTAACTCCTAACCCCAATCTGACCCTAACCTCCAGCCCTCATAACCCTAAACCCTAACTCCTAACCCCAATCTGACCCTAACCTCCAGCCCTCATAACCCTAAACCCTAACTCCTAACCCCAATCTGACCCTAACCTCCAGCCCTCATAACCCTAAACCCTAAACCTCCTAACCCCAATCTGACCCTAACCTCCAGCCCTCATAACCCTAAACCCTAACTCCTAACCCCAATCTGACCCTAACCTCCAGCCCTCATAACCCTAAAAACCCTAACCCCAATCTAACCCTAACCTCCAGCCCTCATAACCCTAAACCCTAACTCCTAACCCCAATCTGACCCTAACCTCCAGCCCTAAATAACCCCAATCTAACCCTAACCTCCAGCCCTAACCCTAAACCCTAACTCCTAACCCCAATCTGACCCTAACCTCCAGCCCTCATAACCCTAAACCCTAACTCCTAACCCCAATCTGACCCTAACCTCCAGCCCTAATAACCCTAAACCCTAACCCTAACCCCAATCTGACCCTAACCTCCAGCCCTAATAACCCTAAACCCTAACTCCTAACCCCAATCTGACCCTAACCTCCAGCCCTAATAACCCTAAACCCTAACTCCTAACCCCAATCTGACCCTAACCTCCAGCCCTCATAACCCTAAACCCTAACTCCTAACCCCAATCTGACCCTAACCTCCAGCCCTCATAACCCTAAACCCTAACCCTAAAATCTGACCCTAACTCCAGCCCTAATAACCCTAAACCCTAACTCCTAACCCCAATCTAACCCTAACCTCCAGCCCTAATAACCCTAAACCCTAACTCCTAACCCCAATCTGACCCTAACCTCCAGCCCTCATAACCCTAAACCCTAACTCCTAACCCCAATCTGACCCTAACCTCCAGCCCTAATAACCCTAAACCC
This sequence comes from Albula goreensis, assembly GCA_022829145.1. Classification (NCBI taxonomy): domain Eukaryota; kingdom Metazoa; phylum Chordata; class Actinopteri; order Albuliformes; family Albulidae; genus Albula; species Albula goreensis. The sequence continues at coordinate 3,078,961 of CM040749.1, forward strand.
TAACTCCTAACCCCAATCTGACCCTAACCTCCAGCCCTCATAACCCTAAACCCTAACCCCTAACCCCAATCTGACCCTAACCTCCAGCCCTCATATCTAAGGTTACATTTTTTACATTATCATCATTTAGCTGATGCTTTCATCCAAAGCGACTTACAATTCATTAGGCTAGCCAAGGACCAATTAAGGGGTTAAGGGCCTTGCTCAAGGGCCCAACAGCAATGGTGTTCTTGCTGTGGCTGGTCTGGGGCTTGACCCGCCAACCTCTGGGGTCCAGTCATTTACCTTAGCCACTAGACTACAGGCTGCCCCCTGTCAAGGTGACAGTGAGTCGGAATCTCACCTTGCAGAGCGCGGTCAGGTCGCGGTGTTTGCTCTTGACCAGGAACTCGGCGGTGATGTCTCTGGGGGGTTTGACTTCGCTGGCCTCCTTATACTGCTGATGGAGCTCCTTCACCCGCTCTTTAGTGGCCACCATCTAAGAGAGGAGAAAGAAACATTACATATATACATATATATGCATATATACACACACACATCCACAAAAACACTCACACAACGTAACACAGGAGAGAGACATATAAACACTCACAAAAACACTCACACATCATAACATAGATATTATATAAACATCCACAACCTTGTTGAGCAGCTCCTTCAGGTCCTCCTGGGTCTTTACGATCTTCTTCCAGTGTTCAATTTGCTCATCTTTAACATGTTTCTCCTGCAGCCTAGAGCCAAAACGTCAGGTGAGTAAACTACACTTCCCATGGTGCTTCAGGACAAACAGCCTTGTGAGTAAACTACACTTCCCATGGTGCTTCATGACACATAGCCTGGTGAGTAAACTACCATTCCCATGGTGCTTTATGACACAGCCTAGTGAGTAAACTACACTTCCCATTCTGCTGTGGGACTAACCAGTCAGGTTAGTAAAAATGATGAAGTGCAGATGATTTTTCAGGTTGAGTTCTAGCAGCAGAACAAGGTGGCATAGATTAAATTACTTCCTGGTACATTCCGAGAACAGAAACTAAGTGCGTCAAAAACTCTGTTCGTAAATGTAGCAGCGTTTAGTGCTAAACACTCACTGGATGACAACCTCCAAAGCCTGGCCCAGGGAAACAGGCTTGTTATTGAGGAAGTTGAAGTCAAGCTGGTGGCTGAGGTAAGATGTGGCCTCCAGCAGCCGGTTAAACTCCTGCTCCACCATCTCATCCTTCTCCTTCGGCACCTGGGGTGAATGTTTCAAACAGAAATTAACACAACTTAAACATGACCTGCTACATCAGAGTCAGTGAGCGTGTCAAACATTTGGAACATCTGACACACCTAAAGCTCTGTCTGATTGTTTTGAGGTTTTGTTCCAAAATAACAGCTACCTAAATCCACTTCTTCTATCCAGGTAATGCTTTAAAAATGTCTTCGGATTAACAGTTTAGCATTAAAACTTGAGGGTGTGCCAAAATATTCATGCAATCTGTCATGCAAAACTTAAATCCCAAAATCCCTAAATGCAGGACTTTTTTCCCAGCAAATGATCTTTGCCACTTCCTGCTTCCATTAGTTTACTTCCTCATTCATCCAAATCTTCCTCTCCCTTCACCTTCTGATTATTTTATCCGCTTTCCTTTCCACGGCCTGTCTCACATTTCTCTCCACTGCTCTTAATCCTTATTCCTTCTTTCATTTACTCTTCATCTCATTTTATTTATTCCTCTCTATACCTCCATCCATCTTCCTATACCTCATATTTTCTCTCCTTCCGCCTTCAGGCTTCTCACCCGAATCCCGTATCATACCATGGTCATTTTAGTACTTTCTACAAAACTGCAGTCCTGGAGGGCCGCAGTGTCTGCAGGTTTAACTCCAGTCCTGGAGGGCCGCAGTGTCTGCAGGTTTAACTCCAGTCCTGGAGGGCCGCAGTGTCTGCAGGTTTAACTCCAGTCCTGGAGGGGTCAGTGTCTGCAGGTTTTTGTGGTTTTAGTTAATCAGTAGCCAATGTCTGGACTCTGATGCATATTCAAATTAAAAAAAAAAAAACCCAGGAAGACACTGAAGGCCTCCGGGACTAGAGCTGTGTTCCCCAGCTCCAAAGCCTGGGTTTTCCCCACAAAACCATTCAAAACAGACTCGCACTGTGCCGAATCTGAAAGGGGCGTGGTGGCGTATCCACAGCTCTGTGTGAGTCAGAGACGGGACCCACATCCATGTTTTCCTCTCTGAAGCCAAACCAGCACAAACAGGCTTCCAGTTCAAGTGTTCTGTCACCAACAATAAAGCTATAATTTCCTCCGACTGTCAGTAGAATGTACGAGACAGGGATATTTACAAAGAAAGTGGCTTCTACAAAGCAGGATTTATTTTAGGGAATCCACCCACATCTCAAGGTGTCTTCATCACCATCCCAGAGGAAGGGGACTCGGCATACTGCCGGACGGTGTCGTCGCAAAACCGCACAGTACCACTTCCTGCCCGTCACCTCCACCCCGTGACCTCTGACCAAGTCTCTCAGCCATGCGTTTCCACTGCAAGCTGAACACGCCATGCTCACACACAGTTCTGAGCATGCCCAATGCAGGCAGACCACCATAGCTTTTGGACATCCATGCTAACAACGCCCTGTGTATTTGCTCTTCATGGAGTCAGCCAATAGGCCTTACGTATCTTCTTTAAATAATTAGTAGTCTAGAATGAAAAGACAAAAGCCATCTTTCTCTTTCTTTGGGTTGAGTCCCGCTGTAAAGCTGAGACTTCTCCAGGACAGCAGAGTCATGGAGGCCAGGGAATTAGCCCTGGAGCACAGCTAGCTTCATTTCTATTGTTCTTCCAGCCGCAGTGAGTCACTGTCTCCCACGGACTCCAGAGGAGAAAGCCGTGCAGGAGGGACTCCACCAGTTTGCTTTTTGATTTCGCCCTCGATTCTCCTCCACGCCGCAGAGACGACACCACACCCATCGTCCATTCTTGCCACGGGAACTCCGCTGGTGAACGATGAGGTTGTGGACTTTAACCTGTTAACCTACTACTATACCCCGGCAAAGCTGTGTCACCTGTTGCTTCGCCAGCGTGAGCCTTCAGCCGTAGCCGGTAAAGACGGGGCAGGGACTCAAACACCCAGCCACGGGGCTCACAGCTGCACATAGGACAGGCACTTCTCCTCCATGAGCCACTGGGAGGCCCCAACCACCGCTATCCTTAGCCACTGCTCCCTCACAGAGAGGATAAACTCAGGCCCTGACAGACAGGCCCTCTGGAGATGCAGGGAAGCGCCATGATAACAAAGCCCTCTGTGCTTTTACAGGTAGCAGCTATTCACCAACAATGGATCCTAAGCCAGGCCGGGGGGAGAGGAAAACTGTGCACACTCTCTGCTACAAACACAATGAGCTAACGTTTGAATAAGTCATGATGGAGTCCACTAAAACCTATTGTATCTATTTATAGTTAATTCTATCCTTTTTTTCCCCCCATGTGGGATGCCAAATGCTTTTCAGAGCATCAAAAGATGGGGGAATTCAATCTGAATTATTAAGTTAGGGCACAATACGTTTATGAATAGACATAATGTGATAATAAAAAATAAAAAAGTATACGTACACTTGTGCAACGTTCACCCTTCATGTGGAGGACAGCCCAAAAGGGAGGACCAGAACAAAGAGAGAGAAAAAGAGAAAAAAAATGCAAACAGACATTTAGAGAACAGTAAACAGAAACAAATTTCCACCAGGCTTATGTACGAATAAAAAGAATGACACTTAATTAGGTTTTCGGGACAAAGCAGGAAATCGGCTGCAGAATGTGGTTCCCACTGCACCCCCTGCTTTTGTGTAATTGAGGGGAAAAATAACCCCAAACATCCTTGTGCCTGGGGGTTGGGGGATAACGGGAGGACTCTGGCAACACTGTTTATTCCTCCTCTAACAACACTGCACTCCCGTTCCGTTGGGCTATGGGAAAATGAGAGTTGGTGTTAATAACATGCTTGGGTAGGAGGCTAAGTGAATCCACCCTGCCTTCCTCAGGCTAAGCCGCTGACATGGGACAGAGCAGAGATAAACAGAGAGAGAGCAGCAAACAGAGAGGAGCAGACTAGCTCCAAAAGTGCTACGCTGACATCACTGCAATACACTGGAAACTGCAAAGCCTAGCTCTGCTAACATTGCTGACATTTACAACAAACTAGGCATTGCAGAGCTTAGCACTGACAATGTTATGCCAACAGTACTATAAAATCTCCAGCAGAGAAATGCCTTCCTCCAATAACCTTATGCTAGCTATAAGAATCACTAACAAAAAATGAACTTTGAAATGAAAAAAAAATCTCTACTTGTTTTACAATTAAAGTTTTATATATTTACAGGAATCTTACATCATTAAATGTGTTCTCTCAATGTTTCACAGCTATGTGACAGACAAAATTCTTTGAAAAGACCATGCAACTAATATTTGGAAATTTAAAGTGAAATTTAAACAGGTTTTCTTATTTACAGAGAAGGTGCAATTTTGGAGAAACAAAGGTTCGTTTAACATTGCAAATAATAATGTGTATGCACAAAGCACTCCTCCTGGGGTTGGTATCTTCAGAGTTTACACTCCCTGCTGCAGAGAACAGGAGCTGTTAGGAAACCAGACTAATCAGAAGGGTGCAGCTCAACTCCCTGACAGTTTGGGACGGAGCAGATAAGCACGCCTTCCCCCACAGCGCGCGCCTCTACCAGTGGCTCTTTTCCGCGCAGTCCAGACGCCTTCAAATTCAGTCACTGCATCAGAAAGAGCAGGTTGCAATTGCCCAACTGACCACAGGGGGCACTCTTTGCAATGAAATGGGAGGACACCTGTCAGCTAAAACCTTTCTGTCATGCTTTAGTTGGGCTCTAGTCAGACTTGTTCTCACCAGTGACATTTTCAGTGAGTGCATACCAAGCATAACGTTCAGGAACCTCTGCTTGTGACTCAAAGGTTGCAAGTTCAACTCTCAGGTGGGGCAACACTCTTTAATCCTTAAGCGATATCTTCTACCTGAGCTGCATTAGCAAATCTATGTAGCTGTACCTCCAGTTACTGTGGAGACACTCATTCTGACAGCAGAGCATGAGCCCTGTGAGTGGTGTTCGAGGGAACGATAGGGGATGAGCCAACTTGTGCTGTTGGCCTCATTGCCCTATAGCGGCCACTCCTGGTCAGGCTAGGCATGTGCGGATGACCAAGCCGATTACATGCTGACCTTGTCATCCTCTGATGACACTGACAGTATGTATTTAGTGGTGCGTCGGGAGTGTGAGGAAAAACTGATGGGGCTTTTGCAGAAAAAGGTTACTAATGGGAGATCAACAAGTTTGGGTTGGGAAAAAGATCAGGGTTAAAAAAAAAAAAGTACAGCTGGGCAGCTAGTAAGGATGTGCCTTGGAATAAACAGATTATTATACATTCCTGACATACTTTACTAATGAAATAATGAGTTGAGCGTGGGATACTCACGGCCTGGCCGTTGGCCTCATACAGAGGGCACTTCTGTTTGATCTTGGCCAGCTCCATGTTCACCTGCTTACTGACCACCGCCATGGGGTTCCCACCTGAGCGGAGACACAGAGGGTCACTCTCCCGTAAGGGGTCACTGCCCCGCACCCCTCCTCACCACAGAACCCAGGGGAGCACAGGACACCCCCATCTCCCCTGACCGCTACAGCCCAGGTGCCTGTGAGGGGGCAGGGGTCACGGTCCCGTTTAGCCAGCATAACACTGAAACTCGAACGAACCGCATCTCATTCTCACCTGCCACAACTTAATAAGAGACAGAGGGGACCGAAACCGTCTGACTGATTCACCTCTACCACATGGCTGAAGTATGTTAAACAAAAAAAAAAAAAAAAAAACATAAAAAATAAAAACTTTTTATTATTAGCCCAATAAACACAAATATGCAAGTAAATCATTTTTAGTTGTTTCTTTCTTACTGCAGGATTTTACGAGGCTTGTAAAAATAACATGTCCTGAGGGACTGGCAGAATGGAATTTCACAAATGTCCACTTTATGTTTTGCATTTAAAAAAGTCAGACAGTCCTGAGTCTCAGGTAAAATAAACCTGCCTTTTAAAGACATGTGGCTTGCTTACTAATGGTACTATTATAATACCTACAATTTCTGGCATATCTGTACTGATTACAGTATGTGCACATCGTTCCTTGCCGTAGTGTGTTTGACATCCAGTGAACTAATGCCTGGAGTGAGTGTTATATAAAAGTTAACCAAAAAGACTGAACCAGCTCATTAAGTTAGAAGTCCATCACTGCAAGAGTGTTCATTTTAGGAAACCTAGTGAGTAAGATATGTAGATGCCCCGTTATAGGCTTCTGTTCCAAAAGCCGTACAGAGAATTTCATGAGCTCAATCACATGATGGGATGTTTCCAATCGCAGGAACCGCCAGCGGAGGCTGGACACAAGCTTGTGACCTTGCAGAACTTTGGGGTCAAATGATGCTGAGGTTTCTCTACTCTAAACTTATTTGAAGACTTATTGCCTTCCACTTAAAGCAGGATTAAAGCAGCTTAGAGTTAAAGTGAGATCACTTTAGCGTGTCAGACCTTAAATCCTAGACATATGCAATGCAGATAAAATTCAACTGGCTGAGCTCAGGACGGGCTGAATTGACTGGGAGCAGACTGCCATCTGCTGGAGAACAGAGGCATTGCAGCACCTGCACTGTGATGCTGTTCCAAGGCCTTTCGACCTACAGAATACTGGCCAAGGGGTGGCAGTCAGAAGAGAAAACTCCACTGTTTCCCTCCCTTTATTTCCTGATATTGACTTCTAATAAACTTTTGACCACATTACAGCTAATGCAGAAACAAAAGACGAGGGGTAATGCAAATTTTATGCACTTTTTGGGGCTAGGAGCAAGAGTGGCTGTGCATGTATGAGAACAAGACTTAAGAGAATGAGAGTGTGTGTGTGTGTGTGTGTGTGTACATGCATGTTTGTATGTGTGCTATCTGAATGCATGTTTTCATGCAGGCTGCAGGTTGCAGGTTAAAAGGTCCCGTTCCTCACCCAGCCCTGTCACCACCATGGCTCCAAGGTCCGCTACGTAGTTGCCCTTTCGGAACGTGGCCACCCTGCCCCCTACACGGTCCTGCAGAAGCACGGAGAGAGACATGATAGCACCAGACAACTTCCATAATGAGCGCAGAAACACCTCTGTATGGGAGTGTATCTACATGAGGTTTCATCCTGCGCATCCTGCAGGACAGTGTGGATGAAGCGTCCTGAGCCAATGACCCACTGAATGAGCTACAGCATCTTCTCTTGCACAGCCTGCCCTTACCAAATGGAGCCTAAAATCAGTCCCGCATGTAGTAAGGGGAGGAGATTATACGCACCATGGTAGCTAAGGGCAGGACCTGGTATATGTAGTCACAGGTAGGGATGGGGTTTGGTATATGTAGTCACAGGTAGGGATGGGGTTTGGTATGTGTAGTCACAGGTAGGGATGGGGTTTAGTTTGTGTAGTCACAGGTAGGGATGGGGTTTAGTTTGTGTAGTCACAGGTAGGGATGGGGTTTGGTTTGTGTAATCACAGGTAGGGATGGGGTTTAGTTTGTGTAGTCACAGGTAGGCATGAGGTTTGGTATGTGCGGTCACAGGTAGGGTTGGGGTTTGGTATGTGTAGTCACAGGTAGGGATGAGGTTTGGTATGTGCGGTCACAGGTAGGGTTGGGGTTTGTATGTGTAGTCACAGGTAGGGATGAGGTTTGGTATGTGTAGGTCACAGGTAGGGTTGGGGTTTGGTATGTGTAGTCACAGGTAGGGATAAGGTTTGGTATGTGTAGTCACAGGTAGGGATGGGGTTTGGTTGTGTAGTCACAGGTAGGGATGGGGTTTGGTATGTGTAGTCACAGGTAGGGATAAGGTTTGGTATGTGTAGTCACAGGTAGGGATGGGGTCTGGTATGTGTAGTCACAGGTAGGGATAAGGTTTGGTTTGTGTAATCACAGGTAGGGATGGGGTTTGGTATATGTAGTCACAGGTAGGGTTGGGGTTTGGTATGTGTAGTCACAGGTAGGGATGAGGTTTGGTTTGTGTAGTCACAGGTAGGGATGGGGTTTGGTATATGTAGTCACAGGTAGGGTTGGGGTTTGGTATGTGTAGTCACAGGTAGGGATAAGGTTTGGTTTGTATGTAGGGATAAGGTTCACAGGTAGGGATAAGGGATGGGGTTTGTGTAGTGTAGTCACAGGTAGGGATGGGGTTTGGTTTGTGTAGTCACAGGTAGGGATGGGGTTTGGTATGTGTAGTCACAGGTAGGGATGGGGTTTGGTATGTGTAGTCACAGGTAGGGATGGGGTTTGGTATGTGTAGTCACAGGTAGGGTTGGGGTTTGGTTTGTGTAATCACAGGTAGGGATGGGGTTTGGTATATGTAGTCACAGGTAGGACTGAGGTTTGGTATGTGTAGTCACAGGTAGGGATGGGGTTTGGTTTGTGTAGTCACAGGTGAGCAGAGGTGAAGGACACAGGTGAGGAGCACAGATGAGACCGTTACACACCCGGGCCTCCAGCACGGTCACGTCCATCCCAAAGCTCTGCAGCTGCCGCGCGGCAGCCAGCCCGGACACACCACCACCGATGATGATCACCTTACCCGTCTTCTTCGCTGTGGGGGAGGATGAAAGGGAGGGTGAGAGAAAGAGTGAGGAAAGAAAGCAAGAAAGACAGCACAGTAGAGACAGACAGTAAAGCAAGTACAGAGGGAGGGAGTGAAAAGATGGAGTACACAGATCATTACTCTTCTGGCCAAGGCTTTCTGCATTCTGATTGGTGTACATGATTCGTGTGGGTGAACTTGATTGGCTGGGGCAGGTTTTCATTCACTTATGCCCCACCCCCCAGCTACCCAAAGACTAACAGTAGTAGTTACTAACAGACTATTTCTTTATGAGGAACGTACATCTCCCAAGTTAAGCAGAGTTACACTGCAGGGGGTTAGAGAAGCAGTCATATTTCATAGTAACTCATATCTGTGAGGCTAATGCAGATGTGAAATGAGGGTGAATGGGTATGTGTGACACTGGACCTATAGACTGGGTTACAGAGGGAGCATACTCACTGGGGAGGGGCTTCACTCTCTTGTAGATGCCAAAGTTGATGAGGCCATGTCTCTCCAGGTAACTGTGTATCCTGTGGACCAGCACCGCATCACCTGACCAAGGCAAACAGCCAATCAGAAACACATGAAGAAAAAAGGGGCGGGGAGAAGAAAGTGAAAGATACCAAAGTACAAAATTATGATTATATCATGATTAATTACTTAGCCCAAGTATGTACTGCATGAAACTTTGCTTTGAAAAATATGCATTAAGATTAACAGCGCCCCCTGCTGGCAGCACACGGTACATTTAGCACACTCACTGTTGTAGGGGGCCTCAAGCTGCTGGACTGTGGCCTCGAAGGTCAGCTGGATTTTGGGGTTATCCAGCCAGAGCTGGAGCTGAAACACACACCACAGTCTGTATCAGTATGGGTCAAGAGCGACGGGGGTGTGTGCATGTGTGTGAGAATGTGTGTGCTCGTATTAATGTGTGTGTGCGCGTGTGTGAATGTGTGTGTGTGTGTGTGTGTACATGTGAATTTGTGTGTGTGTGTACATGTGAATGTGTGTGTGTGCATGTGAATGTGTGTGCGCGTGTGAATTTGTGTGTGCGTGTGAACATGTGTGTGTGTGTGTACGAATGTGTGTGTGTACATGTGAATGTGTGTGTGTGCGTGTGAACATGTGAATTTGTGTGCGCGTGTGAACGTGTGTGTGTGTGTGTGTGTGTGTACGAATGTGTGTGTGTACATGTGAATGTGTGTGTGTGCATGTGAATGTGTGTGCACGTGTGAATGTGTGTGTATGTATGCATGGCTGCATGCGGTGAGTGTATGTGAGAGTATGTCTATGGGCACGTGTGGGTATGAGTGCGTGTGTAAGCGTATGTATGTCTATGGGCACGTGTGGGTATGAGTGCGTGTGTAAGCGTATGTATGTCTATGGGCACGTGTGGGTATGAGTGCGTGTGTAAGCGTATGTATGTCTATGGGCACGTGTGGGTATGAGTGCGTGTGTAAGCGTATGTATGTCTATGGGCACGTGTGGGTATGAGTGCGTGTGTAAGCGTATGTATGTCTATGGGCACGTGTGGGTATGAGTGCGTGTGTAAGCGTATGTATGTCTATGGGCACGTGTGGGTATGAGTGCGTGTGTAAGCGTATGTATGTCTATGGGCACGTGTGGGTATGAGTGCGTGTGTAAGCGTATGTATGTCTATGGGCACGTGTGGGTATGAGTGCGTGTGTAAGCGTATGTATGTCCATGGGCACGTGTGGGTATGAGTGCGTGTGTAAGCTTAAGCGTATGTTTATACTCACTGTGCGGTTGCGGATGTACAGAAACACTTTCTGGGTCTGCTGGGGGCCGCTGATGATGTCAGGGAAGCAGGCCGCTTCCTGTGAGGTCATACGGTCATGTGGGAGGCGGCTTTGGAAGGCTGCGCCCTCCACGCCTGCAGCCGGACAGACAGACAGACCGACACGACGCACACACAGGTGAGCGCCAACCGCAGTGCTGATAGACACAGTCATGATGCACACCCTGACAAATAATTAATTATAAAGTCTGACTTCTAGAGCACTTCTTGTTTTCAAGAAGAAATGACACATTGTTCATGGGATAGAACATAAACAAAATTAAGCAAATTTTTAAAAATATATGTTGAAATAAGGAGATCTGGTGGAATACCACTGCCTTCAACACACACCCATAATACTCCTTTTACAATCACTTCCTCTGTAAATTGCATTTTTAAGACAGCTGACATAAACTATAAACTGTCGACCCGTGTCCAATACACATGTCTTGAGGTTGTCATTTCCGTGGGCTTGACAGAGCTTTTACCAACAGGGAACCCTGCGATATATGCGGCTAAATCCTCCATGAAGCAGAATAACATTTTTCTTTACTTCAATATCACGACAAAATGCTACTGTACAAAATCAAGCAGAAGAATAGCAAAGCAAATTCTTACAACACAATGTGAAAATGTGCAGGTTGGCACAACTAGAACTGAACCACACGTAAGGTCCAGCATACTGACAGTAAACCTCACTAATGTAGGCCAAAGACAAAAAGAGAAAACACACATTCTTAAATGCATAACCCTGCTGTTCTGGGCATTATGTTGCCATGGTATCACCAGACACTTCAAAAGGAGTGGAAAACCAGCCAAAAAACAATACACAAAGCTACAGTGAGTACCATTTACAAGTACTTTGAATATTCCGTCTCTTGTTATTCTAGACTTTACGAGCTGAACTCGACTCTCGGGAGTGAAGACTTGCTTCATTTCAATCAGCCATTTACGATGTGCGGTGTAGAGGAACCCGACACATAATTCAGTCATGTCACTGAAGATCCTTCTGCTACGATATTCTATTCAAGGTGAAAACCTCTCAGCTGCAGCCTGTTCTAGGAGCATGTCTGAAACTTCATGTATACACAATATCTTTTCAGATGATCAAATTTAAATTTTGAGTTACATTTACTGACAAGATGAGTAGTTCTAGCAAAATCAGCAACAGAAATCCCACAACAAATCGCTCAACAATTGGAGTCACCAAACAGAGAGACTCACCAGAGGGTTCCTCAGGCTCGCTGTCATTCTCCTCCTCCACAGGTGGGGCCGGGGGCGGGGGCACCTGTTTACGCTCCTTCTCCGCCTTAGCGTTCCTCTCCTCCTCTGAGTAGTACTCGTCCTCCGACAGATTGGCCAGACTCTCATCCATCTCGCGGTACTCCACCTGCAACAGGAGGCACAATAAACGCTCCATTAAAACCAAGCCCTCGCGACAGGAACTAACAGATACACATATAAAACTATGCCCTGGCGACAGGCAGCACCATAGATGCATGATTTAAGTCAAGGCCTGGAAGTACCACAGATACTCCATTAAAACCATGTCCTGGCTACAGGAAGTACCATAGATGCTCAAATTAAACAATTTCCTGGCTACAGGAGGCAAACTAGACACTAAATTAAAACTGGGTCTGGCTGGAGGAAGTACCATTGAAACTCCACGAAAACCATGCTCTGGTCAGGAGACGTGGGGAGATAAAAGGGGGGAAGGAGAGGTGTTCGGGGAGGCAGGCGGGGTGTGAAGCAGAAAGGAGATGCAGGGAGTTAAAAGGGGAAAGCAGATGCTGAATGGTGATGAAAGAGAAAATGGCGCTTCATGGGGAAGAGAGATGCAGGGTGTTTACTTTCGCTCTCTTCCGGCGGCTGGTGCGGCGACCCTCCGCAGTGTCCGGATCGACCCCCCCGGGGCCCGGCGGGTGGGGGAGAGGCGGCCCCCCAGGCTCGCCGGTTGGGGAGGCCCGCTCCTTCTTCTTTAGAGTGCGGTCGCCAGGGGCGCCCCCACCCTCAGAGGAAGGAGGGATGGAGCTGGGGGCGCCCGCAGGGGCCGGAACGGGGACCTCTGGGGCACGGTCGGCCCCCACCCCTGCCGAAGCAGAGGACGAAGAGGAGGAACCCGGGTCCAACTTCTTACTGGACAGCATCATGGAGGACGACAGGGGCCTCTCCTGCAAGCAGTCACATATTAAAAAAAAAAACAAAAAAAAAAAAAAAAAAAAGTAGATTCAAATTCAAAAACAGAATGTACAGGCAGAACCCAACCTCATGCTTCAATTAACTGAATGTACATGTTTCAGCAGTCAACAAAAAAAAAAAGTGCATATAAACTTAAGAGATAAAATGGGATAGTATGTTTGTGCAAGATGTGAAAAATGTCGTGTCAGCATTTAAACTGCTAAATGACAAAAACGTAAATTACAAAACTAAAAAGAAAGTGGCAATTATGAGCTTCACTTTAACCCGGCGTTTCCCAATTCGTTCATTCACAGAGTAGCATACGTAATCGACGGGGCGACGTGACAACCGCGGTGACAATAGAGCTGGCCCTTCCTCACAGGATCACAGCATCTGTTCCTTACTTAAACTTTGTTTCCCTGCGCAGACAACGCTTTATCCTAATGAGTGTACCTGAGAAATCGAAAAGCTAACCTACTTAACATCAATTGATTATCGCTCTCTGAAGCATTTTAATGTTTTTTCTCCGGCTTGCCAACTGTTCTTTGTTTATGCCACCAATTTCTCCCTCTGCCAACCAAATAAATTCATAAAAACGTATACATTATAGAAGAACTATTAAATATGCCACACTATATATCCCACGATTAAATAAATATCGAATACACATTTCGATTAACTAAAATGTTTTTGGAAAATACGCGCTTGGCTATCGAGAGATGCACCTGCCTTCTCTACATTAAAACATGACACAAAGATGCAATGTGCGATGCATATCTTAAATGTGAAAATGATGACACAGTTATGATAACTGCACAGTAGAACAACCTTTTCTTGTTTTATCCATTTCTCCGAGCACCTGGTAATATCCATTCAATCACTAAGAAATAAAGACAGAATGAAAAGAATAGTCAAATGCACACAGTGGAGTCAAACAATGGCGCTTTAATAAGTTAGCTAGCTTCAGTCCTTCGGCTGAATGACTAGATAGCACTAAATTAAGCACACTTCTTGTGCTCTTCCTTGCGGTGTATTTTCAACGATTATTTAAAAATCAACGTTAGACCACAGGCTCTTTAAAAAGATGGATAGCAAAATACACATCTAAGCTTACATCAGCCGTTTTCTTTAGCTTTCGTAACAAAAACATGTCTGACCATTGCAATCCTGACCCCGGTAGCAAACAGCTAGTAGGATGATTTCAATGCAATAGGCGAGCTAGCATGCTACCTGTGTGTGCGGCGAAATGTGAATATTATGCAAACATTTTTTGTAAAGGTAAATATGTGACTGATTAGTACACAGATCCCATCGAGAACAGAACGCATACACCTTTATTGTGACAAATTACATGAACGCTACTTCCATAACGCATGACAATGAGCTGCTAGCTAGGTGGCTGGCTAACTGCACCACCATTCGCATTGAATAACAGCGTGTTCATTAGGTTAACTAGCTAAATGCCGTGAGCAGTCACAGTCTGATCTAAACGGCACAAGCTGGCTACCATGACCAGATGCTACACATTTAAACGAAAAGCTAGGCTGTATTGTGAGTTAAAAACACATTTAGTCAAGTAAAACTAAACGCCGCTTACCCTTTAGATCCCCGTAAATAACACACACAGCACAAAGGGAGCCTTGCAACCCGTCCTCCCAAACCTGATGTCCTGCCCACCTCACAATCCTATTGGTTTGAAAGTGAACCGCTTCGACTACTAGGACAATCTCATTGGTTACAAGCCCTGTCTATTATAAGCCAATCGAAAGCTTCATGCCAAATGCACTTGCGCGTGGTCGTGAGACGAGTTGCGCGTTCACGTTGGGTGCTCGCGTTACGAAATTTATTTACCATGATCAATGTGGGATAACATCAAGAATTATTGGTGCCTTTGAGGAATAAAGGGTTTTGTTTTCTTCTTAAATCAACCTCCATTCGTGTACACGAACACAAATAACTTGTACTTTTAAGCATGGCTGATAGCCACATTCGTGAAATAGATATTGTAAATGAGGTAATTACAGTGGGCTAAAGACAGCTCGAGATCACCGCATGAGATAGCTGAGCTGCCAGGCCGTGACGTCACTAACAGAACACGAGTTTCAGGAAGTGGGGATGGGTCTCAGAGATAGTCGACAGGTGAGGTAGTCCAGGTGAGTTACTTGCTGTTAGTCTTTTGTTTTTGTTTGCGGGCTTGCTTGCTGTTTATCTCCTTTTAAAATATTCCTTATTCCTCCTCACTTTGTTACTGAAGTTTTTTGTCCAAAGTTTCAGCACATTTGACTAGTTCAGGTAAGATTATATTTGCTTTTCAACATCAGATTGTTTTGGTGACGCGGTGCATGTTTTCACTGATTTCTTTGGACTGATAATATATTATTTGAATACACTATAAAACATCTTTTTAATGTGGAAATAAATTCATATATGTAACAGATTCGATTCTCTTGTTTACCTATCCAGACGCTGTAAGGTTAGATTAATTAACCATTTAAATGGTTGTGATTTTCTGACATACCATTGATACGGACTCTTCACAAAAGAAATAGAATTTTCCCTAAGTGTACAGAACAATGCAGCAGTTTAACTATTTTTGTTTTTTTCCGCGCACATGGTGTAGCTTCTTTGTGTCAGGAATGCTTTGTGTATTGGAATACACAAAAACAAAGCCGGAAAGTTAGGCTGCAGTTGCCGACTTGTGCAAATAATATCTACCAAATGTTAAGAAACAGTATCTAGTCCCCTGCAACGAGATGTCGCCATGATTGTGTATATGCCACTTAAATGCTAACTTTGTTAATCATATAGACAAATCGTAGGCAAATACTACATTAGGGTGTGTTTCGAAGCCTCCCAAAACAGTCGAACGGACAGTGTCATGTTAATTAGATCCATTGAGAACCCAAAATTGCACAAAAACTCTGAAAGACGGCCAGCTCTTTTATAATGTAGACTATTGCCTGGTTCTGAAGCCAAATTCAGGAAACAGTTGGAGTTAAGATCCCCGTGTAAGGCAGGTTTTCTGCAGGAGATTTCTACTGGTTGTAGGTCAGAAGTATATATTTTTCTGTCACTGCAGTAAACTACTGTAGGCATTTCAACAAAACCTTGTCCCTGTAGCAGCTGTCTTCAAATTTTGTTAACTGAGTAACAAATATAATCCACAATAAAGTAATCCCTTGCATCTAAATCCCTTGAGTCTAAACCTGTAAGAGTCAAGTTGTTAGTGTGTTTTAAATATACAACTAAAGGTCAAATTGACATTTTTCTTGTCTCTTTGTGAAGCCTGTGCCCCTCACACACACAAACATGCTGTGCTGCAGGCTTCCTCTTTTTCATTCTCTCCTGAGTCTGTTTTTTTCAGTTTAATTCCCTGCCTGTGCACTATGAAAGGGAAGTGTTTAACTTAGCACAAGTGTGGGCTAAGTATTTGTTAGATGTGTGAATCTATATACACAGTGTATAGGACTGTGTGATTGTATAGTAAAGGTTATATGCAAGTATACCGCATATACTCACCTACATCTCTGGGGAGGTGCTGTATACTCACATAGTCTTATTGCCATTAATACATATGGGCTTTGGAGTTACAGTATGCCCACCTCCTCAGACAGTATACTCACCTATTAGCCCTATTACCATTAATACATATGGGCTTTGGAGTTACAGTATGCCCACCTATTAGCCTTATTGCCATTAATACATATGGGTTTTAGAGTTACAGTATACCCACCTCCTCAGACAGAATACCCACCTATTAGCCTAATTACCATGAACACATATGGGCTTTGACGTTACAGTATGCCCACTTCCTCAGACAGTATACCCACCTATTAGCCTTATGACCATTAATACATATGGGCTTTGGAGTTACAGTATGCCCACCTATTAGCCTTATTGCCATTAATACATATGGGTTTTAGAGTTACAGTATGCCCACCTCCTCAGACAGTATACCCACCTCTACACTACTGGGTTTATGTATATATCCACTTTAAGTACAATCAATTCTTTGTTGAGAATTGATTGACGAAAGAGGTTTTATGAACCACAGAACTGGTGCAGCTACAATGAGCTATCAACAGAGGACGTTTTGGACCAATAAAAGTATTTACTTTCCTCAGCAAAGCATAATGACGGGTTGAAATGATGAGCCCCTCGTTGCAGTGTTGTACAATGGTTAAGGATCTGCTCTTTCACCATAGAGGTGGTGGGTTCTGTTGCCAGGTAGGGTTCAGGTTAAGTACCACGTCTGTGGGTACAATGGCAGTGCCCCACTTTATATTGCAAACCTGCAAACCCTGAGGAGGAGGAGGAGGAGTAGAGGTGGTAACTTGGTTTGTGTAGCACCCTCTGCTCAGTGCATACAATGCAAAGTGTTTCACACAGACTTAAGAGTAAAATAATAAACAAAACAATGTCTCCAAGAGGCAAAGCGCTAAAGACAAACGAGAGGAAAAAAATAAAATAATAAAGTTATGAGTAAAAAGATACAATGAACAAGAGAGATAAGATGCATAAAACAGTTGCAGGCCCAGCTCCCTAACCATTATGCTGTGATGCTACCCTTGCTTCCCTGACTCTTGGGTATGTTTTGGTACACTGCTCTGCTTTTACTGCTATTAGGCAAAGGTTTCATTCTGAAAGATAATTTTTTAGAATTTTTATTACAAATACATTTAAAGTATTCTGAATATATTTTTTTTCCTCTTTGTGGTGTATAACATTTGTTTTACTCTGTGACTATATTTGTATTTTTATTGTATGTTTTGTCTTGATTTATCAAGTGGTTTTTATTCATTGATATTTTCACCATGATCTTGCCATGAGATGGTACCGACTTGGTACCGACTTGGCATTAAATATCAAATATCAAAAACACCCTCGTTACCCAACCGGACCTCGGCGTATTTTTGGTGTCATGAAACCTCGCACCCCCCCTCTGTCATTTGTGTTGAGTGGTTTCCCTCCCCCACCTGACTCCCCTTTGCCATCCTAGCCGGAAACAGGAAGTGGGCGCGATGAAGAACCAGGAAGAGACGGCCAACAGGCCGGACAACACGGCCTTCACCCAGCAGCGGCTGCCCGCCTGGCAGCCCATGCTTTCCGCTGGGATCGTCATCCCCGGCTTCGTGCTCATCGGCGTGGCCTTCATCGGCATCGGCATCGCCCTTTTCGTCACCTCACAGAACATCCAGGTGCTGGAGGTGAGTGTGGGCGGCTTTCAGCAGCCTGGATGGTGAGGTCCTCAGCCTGGAAATAGGGCCGTCTCTTACACCACAAAGTTTGGTTTGCCGGTCTGGATGGCAAGAAAGTTTTCTAAAAATAGACCATCACATGTTTAGCCTGACTGAAGGGTGTGACACAGGTTGTCTCACTGTTTAACAAGGTAGTACATCGCGCCTCAGTTTGATTCACTGCCTTAGGCCTGGCCCACTGGGTTGATTTGGTATTGCCTTCATCATGGCAGTTTGAGGGCTTATCTGTCGAGGCTGTACTTATCCTGCCTGGGTTGTAGTGGGGAGGTGTAAGCTTGGCTCATTAGGCTAGACACAGACACAGACCCAGTCCCAGTTCATCCTACCCACTCAGCCCCCATCATGAGCAATATGCAATTTTTGATATAGCAGGGGTGGTACCCCCCAGTGAGGCGGCATCTTTGGGACACACACATGCATGCTAACACAGGCCTGAATCTGGGACAGAAGGCAGTGACCCATACTGGAGTGCGAGTGTGGTTGTGTTTGTATTATTTCGTGCTGTTTCTTGAAATTAAATAGGAAACAGACAGGTGTCCCAGACAAACGCACGGTTGGTTTTGGGGTGTAACAGGAGATGTCCCTGTTAGTGTGGCGGTGTCGGCAACCCTAGCCGGTTGTGACACCTCGAGCAGCGGTAATGTGAGAGGTGAGCTGGGTCGCGGACGCGCATGTTGGACCTCGTTAAATTTTAACACGGTACCGTTGTTCTTTCACACAGAGGGATTACACTGGAGTGGATAAGGACTCGCCCTGCTTCAAATGCACCAACTCAGGCACGAAGAACTGCGTGTGCACCATCAACTTCTCCCTCTCCAAACTCTTTGAGGTGTGGTCCTCTCCTGTCTCGCTCTTCTGGGTCTTGTTGCTGTAATATTAGATGTTCCTGTTGACCCAACAAACCTTTTAAGCTGCTTCCAGCTGAAAGGTCGAAAGGGTTGTTTTTAACAATTGTGTGGACCTGGACTGTTTTACACCGACCTGATGTGAAGCTTGCATTTTATAAATACATTTTAAATATCAGTGGTGCTATGAACAGAAAACCTCATCTGTCCCAATACAGCTCTTACAAGCCAACAAATAGTCATGTTTATCCAAAAAACCCCAATTAACTGAACCATGCAACTATATCGGTCAGTGGAGAAACATATGTAACACTTATTAGTAAATGGGAGAGAAACAGCTTTTTGTCATTCTTAGGGATTCCATTTTTGGATGAAGGTTTGTGTCGTACGCAGATGGTATTTTAAACATAAACATCGTGTATTTGTAGTTAGTGATTGGATGCTGATTTCATACTAAGGTGAGGGACTTTTTTTTTTTTTTTAAATCCTCTACAAAACCAGGTGAGTCAATGAAATCGTAATTCTCTTTTGCAGGGATTCTTTCTATACCTAATGCACCTTGTGAAATAAGAATAAAAGTATAATAACACAACTCTGTAATGTACTTGCCTGCAGGGTCCTGTTTTCTTCTATTATGGCTTGTCCAACTACTATCAGAACTACCGCAAGTATGGAGTTTCCAGAGATGACAGCCAGCTATCAGGAGACTTGGATGCCTTTAAGGTGACCGCTTTAGGCCATTTGCAACTGGCAAATTTTTCTGTCCTTTTTATGTCCTTTTTATGTCCTTTGTCGCAGTGTTTAGAGCTGAAGAATCCCCTCAGTTTCTGTCGTCAGGTTTGGTTGTCACTCATGTGCATTTGATGTCCCTTTGAGTGGTCGTGCACATCGTTTTGCATGCCAGTTTTCGTCGTCACACTTGGGTTTTCGTGATTTGTTGTGGTCTGTCACGCGCATTGGTTTTCTGGGTGCTGTCAGTTAAGTTGTGTTTTAAATGTCTGTTTTGGTCTGTCTCCGTTCTCCCGTCAATCAGTCTCCTGCTGACACCTGCTCCCCGTATGACAAGGACTCTCAGGACCGGCCTATCGTGCCGTGTGGATCCATTGCAAACAGCATGTTTAACGGTACGTAACTTTCAGTACCTCCTGTGCGAAACACACAGGTCTGCCCAAGATTCAGAGGGCCGAATAACATGACCATCTTGCAGAAATCATCTGTAATGTAGCCCCAGTAACAAGATATATCCCTATATGCATTTCTCAATACATTAAACATAGATTTTTCAGCTTTTCTTAATGGAAATTACAGATGTGTATCATATTGCAGAATGATGACAGGAGTCCCATCAACCTGAAATTCAGCCTTTTGCAATTAAGTTAATGTTTTATGAATTAATTTTGAAAGGGAGATGGCATGAGTTTTGCTCATTAACCTGTCTGTAGGCAGCAAAATGGATATCACGGTATAAAAATGTCACCGCGCTGTGATCCAAATGAAACATGACAGACTCTAAAGTAAAATTCATCGCCAGCAATTTCCGTTAAGGAAGTTGTGAAATTATTTTGGGAACGGTAAGATGCCTCCTGTTTGACGACCTGCCAGAAAAACCTTTTGATTTTGTTTTGCTTTCTGCTTCCTCTCAGACACTTTCAAGCTGTACCAGATAGTCAACGGGAAGAAGAAGGAGGTCCCGTTAGATGGCAAGGGCATCGCCTGGTGGACCGACTACAACATCAAATTCCGCAACCCTTCTGCAGTGAATGGCTCATTCCAAGCAGCTTTCGCCAGTAATTCAAAAATTCCTTTCTCCGGCCTGTTCAGATCGATGAAAAGAAGCTCCTCACTATCCTGGCAGTTTCTCTCTTTGTTAAATTGACTTTGAACTTGCCTGCAATGTTGGGGGTTTGGTCCAGGTGTTTTTGTTTTTTAAATTGGAAATTCCCATTCTTTTGATACAGCCAGTTTGTTTCTTTAGCTATAGCATTAGCCACTGTACCCAAAATGAGTGACAATGGATGGCAGGGTCTTATAAAACATTTTAGCATTACTCCAAAAAAACAGGAAGCGGAAGCGACCTGAAAATGCTGCAGCTGATTGGATGACTGAATGGATTCAAACAAGGAGGGTGCTGGGTAATGAAGTATCTGGCGTGAAAAACCGGAGGCACTGTGACTTGGCTGTATGGATTGTGTACAGTTTGAGTTGATTGACCTGTTTCTGGAGTATGCTAAAATATTTTGCTAAAATTCACTGTCATCTCCCATTCATGTTTTTTGTCATGGTTGATCAATGCCTCAGAAAATTATTTTGACAGTACAGCCCATGTAATTATGGGTAGTGGAACTGTAAATGCTTAAGTCAGGGCTTCTACATTTATCCCCCTCAAAAATTTCAGAAACATCAGTTTATATTTTATAAATTTTGGAGTATGTCTGTTTTATGTTCATTTGCCCGTAATCATTCCAGTGTGATATGAGTCAGGTGTAACATGTCGCTAACTTGGGGTTTTAAACCAGCCACTAACTGGAGGTCATTCTGGCTTGGTTTCTCTCTGCTTTCCTCAGAAACCGTGAAGCCGATAAACTGGGCCAGGCCGGCATACGAGCTCGACCCGAAGGACTCAGCCAACAATGGCTTCCTGAACCAGGACTTCCTGGTGTGGATGAGGGCGGCGGCCTTCCCTGACTTCAGGAAGCTGTACCGGCGAGTCACGGAGGGGGATTATGCCAAGGGCCTGCCTGCTGGAAACTACTCCCTGGACATTACCTACAGTATCCTTTCAGCAGCCCAGAGCACCTCAGCTAACGGGCATCTGTACTTCAGTGGTGTTGCATACATGCGATTCTGCCTACTAGCCTGGGAGTGCTGTTAGCCAGCTCTGGCGCTGTAGCTCATATTAATCGGGTGAGTGACCTCATGACCTGCCGTCCTCTGAGCCTGTCTGGGTGAGAGTGACTGATAAATGACCTTACTTAAGTAACGATGATAAAAACAATACGGTAATAACAATGTCAAAAATTACACAAAAAGGACATTTAAACAGCAAATGCAGATTTTACAACCCAAAGTTCGTACAATAAAAATAAGATTGTAAACTAAACTAATATGAAAACGCAATGGAAAATAATGAAGTACTACAAAGTAGTAAACTTAAACCAGTAGTTTGAGTTCAATTTAACAAATACAGGAGCAAAGCACAACAGAGATGCTTTTCTTTAGTTGATAGGGACACCAGTTCGAAATGTCTGTGCATAAAATTGCATAAATGCAAAGAGCAGGTAAACCCGCCTCAGTGTCCATTGCTTAGCAACAGCAGTTTTAAATCCTATTGGATGTATCATTTTTGCTGCATGCATTTCACCAGTCCCAGTTCCAGACTGACAAAGCTAGCTTACATTAGCGCTGTAATGATTCTTTTAGAGTTGCTCAAACAGTGTCTGTTTAAGGTGTGCTGTTAGGCAGGTAAATATCACAGGTGGATCATATACCGTGTGTTCCGTAAGTATGGCTTCTGTGGATTGTAGATTTCAGGCAGTCATTTATTTTAAAAGGATCTGCAACCAAATATCTCAAATAGAAAGATTGTTTTTATGATCATATTAATTTGTCCAAATACTTTTAGTTGCCCAAACCTGAGGGGGGACTATGTAACAAAGGGCTACAATCTCTACACCATGCACTCGATGTGGAAACCCTCAAATTCAACATGCATGTTGGCTCATGTAAACTCATTGTCATGTTTCATTTCAAAATCAATGGATACAAGAGCCAAAACAACAAAAAATGTGTCACTGCACACGTGTTCATTCTGATGAGCTGAATTGTCACTAATGACTGTCCAACTTAAAAGGGTGTTTGGCAGCTGCAGTGTGTCCTGATAGGAAGGATCCAGGTTGGCTGGCAGCCATGTGTTCTCTGACTGGTTTAACTGGCTTAATGAAGGATCCATTGGCTGGCAGCCAGTCTGACTGGTTTAACTGGTTAATGAAGGTGTAGCCCTGCCCTGCCCTGCCAGTAAGAGAGAGAGAATGGAATGTTGAGGCATTGTTACCCTGAGAGATCTGGAGCAGAAGTCTCCATTGGCCCAGTTTGTGCTGGGAGGAAATAAGCACAGGACCCAAAGCTGTCTGTTTAATCTGTTGTTGTCTGCAGAATTATCCATCTCTGTATTCATTTCTGATTTTTAATGTAATCCCGCAGCGGCTGCTGTTCACCTCTGCTCCCACCTTTTTCCCTCCACAGTGTTTGTTTCCGTTCAGCTGGTAGGGCTGCGACAGCGTTGTATGGATCAGTGTTTTCATAACCGTAAAGGTGATAGCGATAAAGCTCCTGTTGCAACGACGGTTTTCACAATCTCAAAGGTCACCTCAGCTGCCACTTGTCCATAGCACCCAAATGGATGACTTGGGGCAGCCATTTTGTGTCTTGTCATTTTGATCTTTTGTGAAAGATCAGCACAGTTCAACTCAAACAGAGAGGAAGGCAAATACATTGTTTTTTTCTTCGTTAGACCCAGGATGAAACTCCCTGACCACACGCATTTATACCATTGTTTGATGTTCTTTCCTTAACAATCAAGTTCTTTTATAAAGCCCTTTTGGTTGTGTAAGCTCTGTTTGCACCAAGGATCACCGTTGCGGTTTTAAAAAATGTGAGAGATATTGTAATTCATGTTTATCTATCTGTGTTTATACAGCTGAAACGTGCTGCTGATCTAAGACTGGATGCAGTCGGGTTCCTTGGGCAAATGGCTCAGCCTCGCTGGGGAAGAATTGGGGTGAAGCAGGTTAAATTCCTCAGCCATGGCTCTCTAGTGCCCTCTGCTGGCTGGACACACACCTGCAGGCTTAATTATTGAGGACAGGGTAACTTCATGTTTCTCAAACATGCCAAGAGATGGGCAGTATTTCAAATCCATGCACTTTTGAAATATTAATTTGCATTAATTCATTTCATGTGTGATTTGGGTCACTCATTTTATGTGAACAGTTTATTACCTTTGTGCCTCTTGCAAAAACAACCTGTGCATCCGTTGTCATGACTGTTTATTGATGCAGTGTGAGGTGCCTGAAGAGTCACATGGGTGACCAGTTCTCCCTGAGTCAAATGGAGGGCTGGTTGGTGGAGCACATAGGTCAGTTTGGGCGGGGCTTAAAGGGGGTCACCCAAACTTGAGAGTTTGTTCCTTAACCAGGTCATCAGACTACCCTGTGTTGAGCTTTGACGGGCGGAAGAAGGTCGTCTTTAGCAACGTCTCCTGGATGGGTGGGAAGAACCAGTTCCTGGGCATCGCCTACCTGGTGATCGGCTCACTGTGTGTGGTCATGTCGCTGGTCATGCTGATCGTTTACGCCAAGTTCAAGTTCCCAGAAGAAGATGCGTGAGAATAGGCGCGGGGATGAGGACATCTTAAGGTCACAACTCAGGAAGGGTTTCTCTGGGGCCCTGTGATTGGCTGAAGATGGTCTTTGCTCCGTTATGTAATAATCCTGTTGCAGCAAAATCATGATCAGCTGTTCTGTACGTTAATATAATCAGTGTGTGATGTGTTTTGCCAATAGGTGTGGCAGGGACAGGTGCAATCCATTAGCCATACCTTAAGTTACTGAATACTGCGTTTGTCAGAAAGTTTATTTATTTAAATCGAGCAAATCACTCTCAGACCTTAACGTTGGCATATTACTAAATTCTGTCAATCTTACTTGAATTTTTAGTGGGAGTTGTTCCTCTGCTTGTTTCTCTTGTTTGTGCCGCAAGTTCAAATTTTCAGGGAGCATTCCATTTGGAATCATCCAGGAAAACATGCTTTACGGTTCAAAAAGCTTTGATACCACTTTGGTAAATGGACCTGTGGTCTGGTTGAGTGACTAAAAGGGAGAACGTTGAGCTGATAAGAGTGGGCGGTGTGGCTGGATGAACGGTCTGAAAGTCAGGTCATAACTTGTGGACTGTTTGCACTGGAGCCGTAGATGAATTCCAGGAAGAGTTTGGTGTGAATCACCATTGGCCTTTGAGCACACCAACAATGGGCTTTGGCATTAGCAATAATAAACAAATTTGAGAGAGGACATAAAACTATGTTTTGCACAATATTCCCTCCCCCTTTTTTTAACAGAGAACATTTTTGGTAAAGTACATGAATTGTAAAGTAACACTTTTTTTTTAGTTAAGAGTTAGGGAGAAAGTGTATTGAAATTAGATTGCATAGATCTTTAAGACTTGAAGATCCATTAAAATGAGGACTAGACTGATTAAATTTGCCATTCTAAATTGGAAGGAAACCGTGGCTGCGTTTGAAAGTGAATCGTTTGTAAAAATCTCAGCCACAGTAATGAACAGCAGGATTTTTTTTTAATTTTCTTTTTTGCGTGTTGATTTTTTTTTTTTTCTTTCCTCGGGTTCCGTTGGGTGGTTTAACATACTGTTACAGATTATTGTTCTATGAAAGACACTGTTCTGTGCTCTTCTCAGGGTGTTTCTCAGCTTTAGCTCAATAATTACATATGAATGTTGCCAGCCATTTGTAATTATTTGAGTATATTTTAGTTTTACAATATGACCAATGTGTTACATTTTTTGATGTAGTTTTTGGTTTCTAGTACTGTGCTTTTAGTGTTGACGTTATCTTTTCTGTGGTAAAATAAAATTTGAAACTGGAATTTTTGTGTAATTTGTTTTATATAAAAACCTTTATTTTATTTAAGTGCTGGAATTTATGGGGTTTTTTTTTTTTTTTTTAGATGTGTAGATCTGATACAACTATGGGAAACTAAAGCAAAGGAAACAGTAGCTTTTTAACTCGATGAGAGGCAACGCTTCTTATGCAGCATAGAATCCACACTTTTCTCCAACCACATGGGGGCGACATTTTGTTACAAACCCAAAAATCCATAACCACATATATAGAGCTAAAAATGACACAGACCTCACAGAACAGGCTAACAGCGAAATGTCAGAATAATTTATTTCATACAAGGGTCCAACCTGCTGTATGTGATATATATCAGTAGGAACGTGTGACCCAAAAGTGATTCAGCCTGAACGTTTCAGGACAACCACACATACGCTGGAGCACTCAGCAAAAAAAAACATCTGGGACTAAGAGTTTTGCATAATGTATGTAGGCTGGGTAGAAAGATTGTAATCTGGCTGGAGGTCTGTATTTAGAAAACATCTCCGAACAGCCAGGAATCCTGAACTGGGATCAGGTTTCTCCAATCCATGTCTTATCCATTTTGATCTGGAATGCAAAATTGCAAACCAAGGGCTTGCGCTCAAGACTGAACTAACTAACTAACTCAAAACTTTTCACTGAGCAAGGAGTTGAATTGAGCTGGCCATATGATATATGACATGTCTTCATTATGAGCTAAAAGGCCAAGCTCTTCCAGATGTCATGTCCTAGGCCCATGGAGCCAAAGATGGGGGAACTAACTGCAATCATTTCCTTGACCTAGTTTATGATTTGGGTATTGGCCTCAGTCCAGATGTTTGTTGAATGGTTTTCGGGACGGCTCTGAATCAGAGCTCAAAGTAAAATGGGTTTCCTGCTGTCCCTTTCTGAGTTTGTCACGCCAGGTCTCACTTTTCCCTCCATTTTCCCATCACTGTAATGAATACAGTCACCTGTGTGTGACATCTGTTCCACGGAGAGCGGCCTGGGACCTTAAGCAGAGGGGAGAATGCTGCACATGGTTTCCAGGCACCCAAACTGTAAGCTTGTCAAATCGTTTGTTAATCGTTTTTCTTTTCCTGGCCATTATTCATTAGTCAGCCAGTGGAGAATGACACCTCTATGGCACCCATTCAAAAGCCTTGCAAGACTATATTTAGTCGTTGGGATGTTTTTGGTTTCCTGTTTTTTTTTCCCAAGTGGAGAGTAAACCTGCCTGTGTGACTGAACCTGCTCAGTCTCACTGAAAGCTGGTTTTCTTTGTTGTCTGTCTGTCGGTCTTGTGCTGACTTGTACGGCCTGAGTTTTGATTTGTCTCACTGTACCCAGACAGATGGCAGGTTTTCCCCTACAACAAAGTGGCCTTATGTTGGCTAATCAGACCGTGATTCTACCAACACTGAACAGTGTGACAACAGGAGCACTTCCCCTCACATCCTCACCTTTGATCAGGTACAGGTAACCCAGCTCACCTTTGAGCAGGCACAGGTAACCCAGCTCACCTTTGAGCAGGCACAGGTAACCCAGCTCACCTTTGAGCAGGCACAGGTAAACCAGCTCACCTTTGATCAGGCACAGGTAACCCAGCTCACCTTTGAACAGGCACAGGTAACCCAGCTCACCTTTGAACAGGCACAGGTAACCCAGCTCCTGGACTGCCACACACACTTCTGGGTTTGGTTCCATTCTTACCCCAAACCACATAATCTTATTATTTACTGAATGCAGGTGACTGGTGTGCTGGAGCTGGAGGAGGAGCTTCACCACTCAGCCTCAGTCACTTAATTACTCAGCTCTAAATATCAGCATTTTTGTACTTGGAACCTGTGTGTTCGGTAGCTTGTAGGCTACAAAGAAGGGCGCCCCCTAGAGGATGTTGCTCTGGCAGCTGCTGTGGGTGCCAAACAAAGGTGCGGGGTTGGGACTGAAAGTCCGGGGGAGCGCCTCACGGCTCATAGCATTTTTTGTTTTGGTTTCTGTGGCTCGCTGAGCAAGATACGGCGTGGTGACCTGAGGCATGGAGCTGGGTCAACACAAGCTTTTTCAAAAGAACCATATCGCTTTTCCTCTGTAATGTCCCCTTTGCTGTTAAAGTCGTCATTGTGAGTGCTTCTTGTTTTTTGTTTTTTTTTTTGTTACTGATGAATCTCGTAGCTTCTCAAAACATCCTCTTGTTGGAGGATTCCAGTGTGGAATTACTTGGGGGATGATGGGAAAAGACACTGAGGAGTGACATGGTATGCGTTTGCCGTTACGAACTTGCTGACACCTGCCCTGTCTCTGTCCATAGCACTGGTGGAGGGGGCAGGGAGTTATGGAAACTTCTCCAGCAAAGACCAGATCAACCTCTAAAATATCTACACCAACTAAAATTGGACGGATAAATCTATCACTATAGTGATGGCCACCCTTTCCTGTTTGCCTCTCCAAAACCACCACCCCAAACCCACACACACACACGTATGCAGTTCACAATTTGATGCTTTATTTGGTTACACAAATCCTTATTTACCAAAAGGAGTCGAGGGCAGCATAGTCGGGAATCGGTCATGGGGAACTCTTCCAGAATCCAAGGCCATCTATTATGGCCCATAACTGGCCGTAATACCGTAAGAGCTTGGCCTTATTCTTGCTAAATATTGATTTAATCTGTAGACGTCTACATTGATGGTGGTGGAAGATACAACGGGTGTGATGTAGCTGATGCATTTTCTGAGCAAGACTCATAAACACCCACCCAGCCACCCCCTTGCCTCATGATGAACTGGCCTGTGACCAATCAAGGGAGCGCCACGTCCACTTTCCTCACACTCTGTAGCACCAAACACTAACCCAACGCCTTTCAAAGATGCAACATGATAAGTGTGTGCATTAGCCTCGCAGGACAGGAAGCTGCCCAATGGTCCTTCCTGTTTTTGGGCCGTAACGCTTTTGAATAAGTGTTTCTGCTGGGTAGGATGGCAAAGCATGCATCTGTGAATTGGTTGTGTTTACTGCTGTTTGCAAACCAAATGGCCCCTTGGGGACAATAAAGACTATCCAAGAGCTGGTTCACCATGACATTCCGCACTGAAACTCACTGTTCTGTGAGAGTACACAAGCTCTGGGCCACAGCTGACCTACAACAATGCAACAGCAAAGCCAATGGATGTTTTATTAGGATGAAGGCAGTACAATAGAAAATACAATACAATAAGCTCTTATGAAACACTCTTCATCCCTGGGTGCTTCACAAGAAACTAAACAAGCAAATAGATAAATAAACGAACTATGAGGACTAAGCATTAGGCCCTTGAGGAAGGCCCTTAACCCTTACATTGCTCCCAGAGTTTGGCTGGTTAGTCTAAAGAACTGCATGTCACTCTGGATAAAAGCATCAGCTAAATGACTGTAATGTAATGTAATGTAATGCGGGAGTAAATGAAGACGCCATTTTAAAAGAGCCAACCGCAGCTGCACCTCCAGTAGGTCCTGCCATCGAGCTCCGGCCGTGAGGAGCAGAGCAGCCAAGTGCTCTTCCTACGCCTGCGTTTGCACGACTTTGAGCAGCCATCTCGAGTTGAACAGTAGCTGAGGGCAGAGTGCGACGAGGGAGCGTACGGGTGGAAGGTTGAGTCAAACCCTACTTACGTGAAGGTCCAAGGCCATGAGGAGCACGACGAGTAGAAGGCAGAAGCTCTAAATTCAGGGAGCAACATGAGCAATGAGCAGCATGTCAGGTTAGACCAGGGGTGGGCAACCCTGGTCCTTGAGTGCCAGAGACATTTCTGGTTTTCACTCAAGCCAAACCCCTGACAGTGTAATTAGACAGGGGTTAATTAACAGACAGAGTTAATTATCAGGCTTTAATGACTGCAGTTGACCATGTGCTGGAGCTGGAAGAGGAGCTTCACCATTCAGGATTAGGCACTTCATACTTACTCAAACTGTACTTGAGAACTCGGGCAGAACGAAATCCCGAAACGGCTTTGGCACTCAAGGACCAGGGTTGCCCACCCCTGGGTTAGACGGTCTGGCCTCCTTCCTTTTTGGTCCACCCAAACTGATATTATATTTTTTTGTCTTGAATTATAGAGAATTGTCTTTGTTGAAAGATGGTGATTGTTATTGTGTGTCTGTAGTGGTGGGCTTCATACTGTGTGGGACAAAGACACATTTACTTGATTTGGCTCTGCGCTCCACAGTGTTAGATTTAGATCAAACAAAGGATTAAGTGCGTATTCTTAGCTTTTATTATGATGAGTGTTTTTATACATTTTTGTTACACCATATTGGAATGACATTTCTAAGAACTGACTCCTCTTTGTCAGTCTTCCAAACCCTGTTATATACATGACATTATAAGCTTTTTGCAGACGCTCTTATCCACTTGCAAAGTGCGTAAGTCAGGGACGAGAGTGCTAACAAGCCTAGAGTGCAGTAAAAGTCCCAAAGTGCTAGAGACTTCCTCCTGTTAAAAGTACCCAAAACAACTGAACTGTAATACAACACAGAACCTACAATAAAGAGCATTAGTGAATGAAATGACGTCTTTAGCGAATGATGTGTAGTTGTACGTTACATGTTTCTGATTAATTGTCAGGGGAAATAAAAGGGCCTGCTTTGTGATAGGTTAATGTCAACAAAACAGACTGAATAATTAATACTCTTTTCTGTTGGGTTCCTGGTTTGTTTTGGAGCCTGCTCTGTGTTTTACATCACTAAATGAACGGCTGCATAATGGAGCGAAAGGAACCAGTGCCAGACTCAGGGAGGAGGCCCGTAAAGGGCTGGAGAGGCGGGACCACGGCTTCCCGCAGCTGGGGTGAGGAGCCCACCGGCTCCCCTGCTTAGGTTGTGGAAGTTGCCTTGACCTTGTTTTACTCCACGCAAAGCAGTGGTGAAAAATGTGTGGGGCTCACACACTAGAAGTACTTCCACGTGTCCGTTCCAAACGTTCACTAAACCAGCCGATCACACTGAGCACCGGTTGCAGGTGCACTTCTTAGCTGGGCTTGTTGGCTGGGTACACAGCCACATAAAACACCCCAAACAGTACAATGATATGATAATAATGAGGCAGTTGTATTTAGATCTGGTCCATTAAATAAAATACTTACATAGAAAACAAACTTTTTAATAAACATCACCCTCCAAACCCTTAAGGAGAAAGAAAGGATATTTTAAGCATCTCCAGTGAGGATATGGCCCCTCAGCTCTCGAAATGTTGCGTGACTCAAATTGGCTCCTACTTTTACCTCTTAGGTTTAAAAGCTATTCATAAATAATAAAGGTAATAATAGATTTATAGAAAGCCTTATCTTGAACCCAAAATGCTTGACAGAGAAAGGGGAAACCCACTTCAACTGCTGCCAATAGATAAAGATCTAGATTTAAAAATACTTCATACGCGACCAGTGTTAAAGAGACCTTGTGAGACCTTCATAGTTGGTGAGGAGCTCTAAAAATTGTGCTGCTTTGTGAAGATAGCACGGACAAAAACTTATTGAAAGGGAAGTTTTATACGTTTTCATACATCTCTGCATCTGGCAAACATACATGGAAATTGTAACTTCAATCACATGCCATTGGAATACTGCCTAGCTCAGATTATAGGTGACTGACTTCAGTAGACAATCGGTTACTTGCTGACTGTGAGTCTCTGGATGGCTCACAGAATTACCATTTGCTTGGAAGGTAGATGTGAGTCCTTTGATGGGGCATTCATGGCCCAGCTGGCTATGGCTGGAGGTCTGCATCGATAAGGCTCAGCCCAACCGGGGAGTGATGGGTAGTGAGCTGACTGGACTCATTATCTCTAATGCCCTCTCCCTGGCCAGCCGGGCACCTGTCAATGCACGGCCCAAGGACCTGGGCTGGCATGTAAATGGTGGTCCGTCTGCAGCGTGGAACAAAGTGAGGGTTTGTCGTCACGTGTCCCAACATCCTCCTCCTCCTGTGTGAGTTGGTCCAGCTTGCAGCTTGCAGGACTAAACAGTCCGACTGAGTTCAGGGTGGGAAAATGGGAAAACATCTGGGGGAAAAAAAGGCATGCATTAGCACCAATCACAGACAGAAATTTGACAGAATTTCCAAGGCTGGGTGGCAGCATGGAGAATACAGGGCTACAAACAGCAACGAAGCTGAGATGTTCTGCTGAGATACTCCCTTCATCATTTTTCCTCCACAATTCAGAGGAAGCAGTCTTTCTCCTGCCAGGGATGAGGAACTGAAAGAGCACGGCCGCAGCTCCAGTGGGCTGCTTCTTCTGTATTACGCTATGATTGGTTTGTTTACTGGTTCGTTTCCATGGAAGGCCGGGGTCAGGAGGCAGAGACTGCAGTAGGCCTTCAGAGGGACAGCTCCTGAAAGCTGTTGATCTGCACGTATCGTCTTTCCTCTTGAGGGTTTGGGAACTGAGTCTGTAATACATTACCCCAGAAGAGGGGGGTACATTCCCAGAGACCATTAATATATACATATAAAAAAACACAGAATTCAACTGGGAACATTCTTATTAATCTGTCAAGGAAATAAAAAAGTTTGAAAACAATGCAATTACTAAAGACAAACAAAAAAACTAAATACAGCTGAAGTCAGAACTTACTCTAAACTTAGCCAAATGTATTTGACTACGTTTACATGCACCATATTTAATTACATTTTCACAAAATTTTTCATAATTCCTGACATGTATTCCAAATAAATGTTCTCTGTCTTTGGTCAATTAGGATCACTACTTTTATTCTCAGAATGTGAAATGTCAGAATAATAGTAGAGAGAATGATTTATTTCAGCTTTTATTTCTTTTATCACATTCTCAGTGGATCAGGAGTTTACATACACTCAATTAGTGTTTGTTGGCATTGCCTTCATTGTTTTACTTGGGTCAAACATTTCGGGTAGCCTTCCACACGCTTCCCACAATAAATTGCTGGAATTCCTCCAGACTGAACTGGTGTAACAGAATCAGGTTTGTAGGCCTCCTTGCTTGTGCACACTTTTTCGGTTCTGCCTGCAAAATTACGATTGGATTGAGGTCAGGTCCTTGTGATGGCCACTCCAATACCTTGACTTTGTTGTCCTTAAGCCATTTTGCCACAACTTTGTAAGTATGCTTGGGGTCATTGTCCATTTGGAAGACCCATTTGTGACCGATGCATCCTGGCTGATGTCTTGAGATATTGCTTCAATATATCCACATTATTTTCCTTCCTTGTGATGCCGATGATTTTGTGAAGTGCACCAGTGCCTCCAGCAGCTAAGCATCCCCACAACATGATGCAGCCTCATGGTTGGGATGATGGCCACCCCCATGCCTCACGGTTGAGATGGTGCTCTTGGCCTGCAAGCTTTCCCCTTTTTACACAACAACGGTCATTATGGCCAACATCAATAACAACCCCTCCCAGAGAGTCTGAAAATTAACGAGCCACAAATCTTAATCTAAATGACATTTACATATTTGTGGCTGTAGTCATTTCTAAAGAACATGCATTTAACATGAGCTCAGGAAAATGACCCGGTCACTAATCCCATGGAGAGTTTCCTGTGAAAAAACAGCCTTTCTGGAGAAGCTCCCAGCTAGGCTCCATCAGCCAGGGGGCATGATGGGAAAGCTCCCCAGAAAATGAAGATGGTGTCCTTGTGAAACCGATTCCTCTCATACCACAACACCTTCCACCCCAGGTCACAGGTGTGCAGGCATGCCACTTTATGAACCCTCCTGTCACCTGGTTAAAAGGTTCAGAAATGTTTTTTGATATGAATGTTTTCTTTTTAATAATATTAATAAATGTCCAGAAATTATGTGTTTTAATTTTATTCCCTCATTTGTGTAAAACCTTTTCATGTTTTGTGTACTTGAATTCCAGTTATGTAAATTAGAGCAGCTGTGACATGTGACTCCCCTGATTTGCGTGAAGACGAGCCCTCGTTTCTCTCCAGACTGCAGTTGCGGTGACACGCTGACTTAAGGTCGTTTAGAGGATTTTGGGAAATGGGGTTTGAAATGACAAGGGCTGACTGGCAACAAGTGTCGAGACGAACTTCACTTAACCATCTTCACCCCCAATTTTCCACAGCCATCTGTCAACAGACTGACTTACAATCCCTAACATTGCTATGTGCAGCTAAATACTTGCACTGTAATTATACAGATAATTACTCTGGGTATTCTTCCTTGGTGAAACCCCTGGTACAGTAATTAAAGCCTACCTGGGAAGTCTGCATGCATGAATACTGACAGGTGCTTTCCCATTCAGATGATTTGCACCTGTTTTCTTCCTTTTTGTAATTGTAAGCTTGGAACAGCTTCAGTTGTTATTCTTTCCTCATATCTTTTCCTGTCACTCAGTATTTATTGTTTTTCTTATTAAAGGGACATTTGACTATATAGTTGTTTTCCTTTGTTTATCATCATAAAGTACAGTATGTGTAAGTATAACAATGTTTAGGGTGCTTCTTGGTTTGCTGGAAACTTGATTTTTGTGTTTCTTATGTATGTATGTATCTATTTATTTATAATAGGCATACATCTTGGCATATGCTGAGCACCAGTATATGATGGATGGTACACAACCTTATGGGTGATGTTGAACAGCGACTGAGGACAGTTGACCCTCCCACAGCTCAGCCCCCCGAATCTCAAATGTACTCTTGGGACCATCATTTGGCCCCTAAACAAGCAAGAGCCAAAAAAAACTCACCCCCCCTGAAAAATGTTCCCCACTATGGAATGCATTACAGTTGTACATAAATGTTCCCAGATCACTAGAGCATGTTTCCACTTGTTAAGATCACGTGATTGCAGTTTTTTTGCACCCACTCCTTGAAATAACAGAACCGGGAGGCAAAGATTTCTTTAAGCCTATTTCCTTCAGCTTTTAGATTTTAGAGGAGTTGTTTTAATTCCTGAAAAGTTAGAGGACTGCCAATGAAAGAAAGTGTGTTACTGCTGTTTTGGAGACAATGCTTTGGTAACATTACAGTAGTGGGGAGTGAATCAGATGTGAATATTCATTACAAAACAGATACGCCATGCCAGTCCTCAATCTCTCCTGCATGGAAAACAAAATGCTTTTATATCAAACGTATAATGAGTCATTTACCTGTTTATACATCGGGAAATGACAAGTGTGATTGGCTTCTTGAACGCTTGAGGAAATTTGTGTTTGAGAACTGACTGCAAGGGTTGTTTAAGGCAAAACAGACTCAGATGTCTAACTAATTCCAGAGGCATTGTGGGTAAAAGAGCCTTCTGGGAGAGGTCTGAATGTGATGGCAAAATCCCATGACAGAAATATCATCCAAAAACAAAGAAGAAATGATTTACTTGATGATCTGCCTTTCCAACTTACACTTTTTTTGGACCAAGGGCCTGATT
Organism: Albula goreensis; assembly: GCA_022829145.1. Classification (NCBI taxonomy): domain Eukaryota; kingdom Metazoa; phylum Chordata; class Actinopteri; order Albuliformes; family Albulidae; genus Albula; species Albula goreensis. The sequence continues at coordinate 3,113,726 of CM040749.1, forward strand.
TGGTCTCATGTTGTGTCTTTTTGAAGAGAGGCGTGAAGAACAAGGACAAGTGATCTTTTTTCACAAGATCTTTTCTCAGGTTCATCAAGCCTGAAAAAATGATTTTTCATCTGGTAGGAAAGAGTTCCTTTTCCATGTTACTGTTCAGACTGTTCTGTGTCTTGTGTGCCTTTGCTCACCTTATTTCCAGCAAATACCAGAGCTGCTAAAGTTAGATAAACACTTTGGCAGGTCTGAGGAGGGCATGATGGGTCAAGTTTCGCAACCTTTTTGTTTGGCAAAAGGTGGATGTTGGAAAGCTTATGATGGCACGGCTAGGTGAATGGAATCCTCATGACAGGAAAGAAGGCAGCGCCAAGCTGACAGCCAGCCTAACTGCTGATTCAGCGCAGAGAATAGACAGATAACCTGTTCAGAGGAAAACCACGAAACACAAAACTGTCTGGGAATGAATAAATGAACTAATGAGTCTTTGAGTGTTTGATTGTTTGAGAGAGAGAGAGCGGTGATGATCGCGCTCTTTCTGCACAGGCAGACGCAAAACCCTCTCTGAGAGAAGAACATATTTTGCCTTATAATATGAGACAAGAGAGGCGCTTTGTCCTTTAATTAGTTAAAGTGTTCAATAGCAATTACAAAGTCAATTTAAATACATTTACAGCAGCACATCTTTCAGCCTGCCATCACCTGAGGGCTGCCGACATACCTTTGCAATTAGGGAAAAAACTCTGCAGTGATGATGGTGATGATAATTATCATTATTATTCGTAGTAGAGGTAGTAGTCGTAGTATTGATAGTTGTGGTAGTCCTTTTTTATTTAATGTCATCATTATCTCCTTTATTGACTGTTCGTTTTTTAATTGTAATTGTCTTGTATAATTGTATTATGATTGCATTGTATAGTAACTGTATAGTAATTGTACTACCATGCACTATGGCAATATTGAGGAGAGTGCACCAATTAAACATGCTGAATTTGAATTTTAGTGCACACACAAAAAAGGCAAGGTCGCTGTCATCTGTGTTGGGCTCTTTGGGCTCAGGGCTCGGGTGGAGATATTTGGGCCTGGCGTTGGGGGAATTTGAGTGAATCATTTGGAACACTCCTTTTGGCTCCCGCTTTGATCCATTCAGGCTGTGTGCTCAGCGTTGATTCGGCCAGCTTAGGGCTGTTCATGATCAGACTGTGAGTGGTGTGGGAGGACTCAGGTGGATCTACATATGTGTCATGGGAAAAAATATATATTTGTTGTGTTAGGATATTTTGCCCTTCTCCGTGGAACCAAGTGCAGGACAATGAAGAACATGCTGACGACCTCTCTTAAGAGAATGTTGGTTTATTACAATGCGCAAGGGAGAGACAAACTCAGAACATCCGGCTGCCTGTGCCAAGAGAATCTCTAAAGAATCCAGTTGTGTGGTGTGTTGATATACAGTTCCTGGTCATACATATCAAAGGAATGAGATAAGTGGTGGGCCAGAGACAACTGGTCTTGTCCCTCCATGGGAACCCTGGCAGAGCCATTAGCAGGGCTACCTACCGGAAGCCTTAAATAATATAATAAAAACCTGGAACCTATCAGTTGCATAGAAACACTTTTTTATACATTTATAAAATAACTGACAATCAAATATCCGAGCAAGTGCATTTTGCTGCGTAGGTCCTATAGCTTTGGTTATATTGGCGTGAGTGCTGAGATTTTAACTGCTGGTGAGAATTACAGCAAACATTCTGTGAGGTAACTTTAAATGCTACACCTGTGGCATACTCTGCACTAGATACAGTACATGTGCATCGAGTTGGGCAGAGAGAAACCCGGGACAGGTTGCCAGTCCATTGCAGGGCCAGATAGACAAACACTGACACACACAAACTCACTCACTCACTCACTCACACAAACACACTCACTCACTAACTCACTCACTCACTTACACACACACACACACACACACACACACACTCACTCACTCAGTCACTCACACACACACACATACACACAAATACAAACACACACACACTCACTCACACACACGCACTCTTTCCATATGGGATCTCATTCGTCTCCTTTGTATGGGGAAGCAGACAGAATTTATCAGAGGACTCTTGCTACCTCTTCAGAATCACATTCATTTACCCCTTGTTCTTCACTATCACAAATGACTTCTGCACATACACCCCCTTGACACTCAGGTGGTTTACCTCAGGGATTACCCAAGTAGGACGTGAGTAATGAGAAAAGAATGGAGATGCGGTAAAGTTAACACAAAGAAGAAGACGACTCCAAACTGGTATTCAGCTGTATTACGCAAGGAACACAGAACACCTGGAGGGAAATAAGCGGAGCGTGCTGTGGTACACTGGAAGGTTGGGGATGAGGTGGGCCACTGAGCTGTGTAATCTTCAGAAGGTTGTCAATCCTCTTACAGTAACTCATATGATTTCCGAAAACACAGACACCCTCATACACATTCAACTGGAAAGAGGCATTTAAAATAGTAAACATGAGTCAGGGATTTCAAAACGTCAGGGAGATATAACCTTATGATTAAAAACCCCGGACGTCTCGCTCGTAGACCTCTGCTGTTCAAACAATTATTACTTATTTCACTTGTCAGATTATGATTATGAACATTGCTTATCAACACCACCGTATGAACACTGTCAAACCGCAATAGACTCCCTCTCATATCCAGGCTGTTTCTCTTCATGCAGAATTAAAACATAACAAAAAACCCCAAAAATGTCCTTACTGGTCAGACATGTTTTTTTTTTTTTTTGAATCTCTGTGGAGATTCAACTTTTCCCTCTGGGTAAAGAAGACTGCTTAAAATAAAGAAACTGACTTTGCTTATTTCCAAAGAACGCCATATTCATCCAGACTCATGGAAATGAAATTAGTGGGTCTTGGACTACAGGCTCAGCAAGGCCTCCATCAGGAGAGAGGCTTGCTGCAGTAAGGCAGGAAATCTCATTTGAAAGCAATGGTATTGTATTGGAGATTGTTGGCCCTTCTGGTTCTGGAGGTTGGCTTGGAAGAAGGTTCTGGCTAAATGTACTCATACATGTACAGGAGGCTGACCCAAACAACATATGAGCAGTTATTAATTAAAGAGGAACGGGGCCACACTTTGCATTCTGAACAGCTTCCATACCCCCTGGAACACTGTTATATTAGTTTTGTACTATCTGTAAGAGTCTTATTGCCATTTATATTTGTGTGATACCTGTCTTATATTTATCATTCTGTGCTTTCTGGAAATTGTGATAAGTACTGAAAACCTGAGATATTTACCTGGGGTGGTTTCTATTGCATTCGCGGGTGATAGCACAATTACAGGACTACAGAGCGGGCCATGGATTCCTGGAGGAAGGGAGGCTGAATGGGGAATCCTAGCTAGACAGGGCAACAGTATAGTTTTTTGACTAAACTAAAAGATATAGGCATCATGATCGCTTACACTACCAGAATGAATTGTATAATATGCTCAGAACATGTCCCATGTTGTCTCATGTTTACAGATTTTTTAATTCAACACGGTCATGGTCATTAAAATCAACCCCAGATTAATCTTAAAATGACAAGACCTTTCTTGAGAGTGAGTTAGAACTGTATTCACGCACACTCAAACAGTTTGACCATTAGTCATCCGAATTCCTTTTCCCGACAAAGTAGACGTAATTTTATCTTTCATGGTATCAGTCGTGACGTATATAACGGCAGAATCGTTGCTGGGTCGCACCACTGCCACCAGTCGTACGGTTGCCCGTTTCTACACAGTTCATTCCTCACTAGCGCGGTATTCAACGGCCGGAACTGCGCATCCCGGATCTGGTAAGGTTTACTCTAACACTTGTACGGGAGGCGCTGTACCATAATATGCGCGGTACTGGTTATTAATCAAAATACGTAAAATGTAATTTGCTTACCTTTTACAGTCATGTGCATTTTACAGTAATAATGCAGACGGAAAGTTAGGAAAGTTATTTCAGTGCATGTTGCGTTTGGGACTTGTGTGTCCCAAGTTCGCCGAAAGAAATAGGGAGTTTGAGTTGCAGTGTGAAAAAACTTAAATTGCATTACAATATTATGGTCCGGGAAAAATAAGCCTAACAAATACCGTTTGTATTCCAGCACGCGGTATTTGCATGAGGCTGGTGAAAAGGAAAGAAAAACATTACTTACAAAGATCTTAAATAACGGCGGTTTACCACACGATTCATTGATTCACAAAATAACGCTTTTTTTTGACGACCCGGCTGATTTTTTTGGTGTACCTTCTTCATTCTTACAGTCTCTCTCCCGACCTCACGGTGTTCTGCGCCGACTTCCGACTTCGAACAACAGAATGTCAGAGGTAAAATCGTTACTTTCATGTCCTTCTATGCTGTCCCGTCTTCTCTCGCGCAGCTCCTATATAACAATGTCTGTAGTTGTGTCTTGCTATATTCACAGATGCCAGCTATTTACTGTCACGTTACATTACGTCACAATAATAATTGAGTGACTCACACCGTTTTCAGTTTTAGACTCTATCCATTTATTTAGCTGTATATTTGCTGAAGCTATTTAGGTATTATATAAGTATTTTGCTCAATGCAAAAATAGTCATCCAAAAAAAACCTGTGATTCAAATCCAACCTCTAATGGAAAAAAAACACTGCCACCCCATTTGTATTTTAAAGTATGATTAATTTAATTAAACTTATGACATTTAATGACATTCTCTATTTATGGATAATGAACTCAAGAGCAGACAGGAATGAGATGCCAGAGTTTATTAAAAAGGGCAAATCCAAAAACAGAGTCGAAAACAGGCCAGGGTCCCCATTTGTATTTTCAGGCAGAGACACAATCCAAAATGAAATTAATTTAATTAAACTCGCACAGAACAAACACAAGACATTTAATGACAGATTCAATAGCTGAAACAAATTTGGGAATGACATAACACATGGATAGGGAAAACAAAAACAAAAACACAGCATCAGACAGCATTCCTGACAATTTTGAATCATCGAGTTTGAATCATCCTCCAAAAGGCATCAAAAGTGTCCAAATAAAAACAAATATTGAAATATGAAAAATGAAGTAAGATTTTAAAAGAATTTAGAGTTGAATTGTTGTTGTGTAGTATTATAGTCATTTAATAATAAGAAAAATAAGAAAAGAAGCCTCTCTATTGGTCGTTTTTGAACACTGCTCATCTTGCTCAAACATTTCACATTATCTGTAATTTTTTCCCACAGAACAAAAGCTATCCCAAATTCCTGGACTCTGAGTTCAGGTACACCGTCTTCCCCGTCTTCTACAGCCTGGTGTTTGCCTTGGGCTGATCGTTCTGCGACGGATCCGTGAGGCCAAGGCCATGAACGAGATCCGCATCTACATGACGAACCTGGCGGTGGCCGACCTGCTGTTTGTGTGCGTGCTGCCGCCGTGGATAAGCTACTACAAGGACCACGGGAACTGGCTCTTCCCCAAACCCCTGTGCTGGATAACGGGCACCATGTTCTTCATCAACACCTACTGCTCAATCCTCTTCCTGGCTGCCATCAGCTTCAACCGCTACTGGGCGGTCACCAAGCCGCTGGATGCCGCCTCGTCCAACCACCGCCAGCGTGGAATCTTGGTCTCCACGGCGATTTGGGTGGCAACGCTATCCATGTCCGCGTGTTCTCTTGGTTTCCAAGAAACGAACGAAGAAAATGGCACCACCCGCTGCTTTGAGGGCTACCACAATGAGTCCAACGAGACCAAGACAATGGTGAAGATCACCCACATCGCTATTGTGGCCCTGTTTCTCCTGGTCTTCCTGCTGGTGGTGGTGTGCAACGTGCTGATTGGCCGGGCTCTGATGTCACAGAAGCTGAAGCAGGCGGGCAGGCAGCGCTGGCAGCTGAAGAAGCATGCCCTCTGGATAGTCTGCTTGGTGGTGGGCGTGTTCATCATCTGCTTCCTCCCCCACCACGTGGTGCAGGGCCCCTGGGCCTACGCCGTGCTGGAATTGGACAACGGCTGGGGGAAGGAGACCCGGCAGCAGCTGAACGACGCCCACCAGATCACACTGATGTTGATGGGTCTGAATTGCCTGCTGGACCCAGTGGTGTACTGCTTCGCCACCAGGAAGTTCCGCCACTACGTGGCCTCCCACCTCCGGGGGCTGTGCAGGGGAAAGAGCTGCACCAGCCATACCACCTCCCTGGGCGTCCTGCACCACACCCCACTCAAGCACGTCCAAAAAGTGCCAAAGGGGTAGCACATAGACCTGAGCACATGCACAAGAAATAAAACTCATTCCAAAATGCATGCATGTGCTTTTAATCACCATCCACCTGCCCAGGTCAGATTCTCGTCTGTTCAAAGAGCAATGAACCAATCTCATACATTTGTTTTGTTTGTTTGCTTTTGATATTCGCATATCACCCAACTAAATTGTCAGACTCATAAAGTATGGGGCTGCAAGGCTGGCCTGGTTAGTTGGTTCTCTAATATGAGATAGGACTGCCCAGTCCCTCCTGTTTTGTGTTTGGCTCATAAACCAAACAATGGCCATTTACGTCCAAATCGGTACCTCTGTCTTTGGCAATCGGCAGTTCTGACTGGAGGCAGCAGTTCAAAAAAAGAGTAAATCCATTGACCTATAAAATAACACTGGCAACAATTTTAACCAATGAGAAATGCAGGATTTTGGAGGTGATTGTTCTCAAAAAAAAAAAAAAATTCCCTTTCCTGGCTATCTTGAGATGGATCATATACAGGTCTTGACTAGGACTGCCAAACCACCAGTTTTAACATGTCTGTGCTCTTGGCTCAACACATATTGCCAATTCCATGAGTGCAATCGGTCGGTAAACCACACTCTACTATAATTCAGCCATTTATAATGAACTCAAACGCTGAGGTTACAGTATGCTTATACAGTACATATATGTGACACGTGTATTCAAAGCCATGCAAATCAGCAGATGTGCCCTGTGACTAGTTTGTGTCCAAGAGTGGTCATATTTATTTGATAGTATTCCTCATTGTTCAGGTTTAACTCTGGTCCTGGAGGGCCTCAGTGTCTGCAGGTTTAACTCCAGTCCTGGAGGGCTGCAGTGTCTGCAGGTTTAACTCCAGTCCTGGAGGGCTGCAGTGTCTGCAGGTTTAACTCCAGTCCTGGAGGGCTGCAGTGTCTGCAGGTTTAACTCCAGTCCTGGAGGGCTGCAGTGTCTGCAGGTTTAACTCCAGTCCTGGAGGGCTGCAGTGTCTACAGGTTTAACTCCAGTGCTGGAGGGCTGCAGTGTCTGCAGGTTTAACTCCAGTCCTGGAGGGCCTCAGCGTCTGCAGGTTTAACTCCAGTCCTGGAGGGCCGCAGTGTCTGCAGGTTTAACTCCAGTCCTGGAGGGCTGCAGTGTCTGCAGGTTTAACTCCAGTCCTGGAGGGCTGCAGTGTCTGCAGGTTTAACTCCAGTCCTGGAGGGCCGCAGTGTCTGCAGGTTTAACTCCAGTCCTGGAGGGCCGCAGTGTCTGCAGGTTTAACTCCAGTCATGGAGGGCTGCAGTGTCTGCAGGTTTAACTCCAGTCATGGAGGGCCTCAGTGTCTGCAGGTTTAACTCCAGTCCAGGAGGGCCGCAGTGTCTGCTGGTTTAACTCCAATCCTGGAGGGCCACAGTATCTGCAGGTTTAACTCCAGTACTGGATGGCTGCAGTGTCTGCAGGTTTAACTCCAGTCCTGGAGGGCCACAGTGTCTGCAGGTTTAACTCCAGTCCTGGAAGGCTGCAGTGTCTGCAGGTTTAACTCCAGTCCTGGAGGGCCACAGTGTCTGCAGGTTTAACTCCTGTCCTGGAGGGCCACAGTGTCTGCAGGTTTAACTCCAGTCCTGGAGGGCCACAGTGTTTGCAGGTTTAACTCCAGTCCTGGAGGGCCGCAGTGTCTGCAGGTTTAACTCCAGTCCTGGAGGGCCTCAGTGTCTGCAGGTTTAACTCCAGTCCTGGAGGGCCACAGTGTTTGCAGGTTTAACTCCAGTCCTGGAGGGCCGCAGTGTCTGCAGGTTTAACTCCAGTCCTGGAGGGCCACAGTGTCTGCAGGTTTAACTCCAGTCCTGGATGGCTGCATGGTCTTGGGCTGGTTTATGGTTTTTCCAGCACCATACAAAGTATGCAGCTCGTACTCTTAATGGAGTTTGTTAAAACAAAGTTCAGGAGAATCATTCTCAGACAACCCCCTTCAATCAATTCCGGTCTCCACACAAGTATATAAACACCACGTACCTAGCTCCCATCATGCTTCGCGTCTCTGGCATCCCACCTCCTCCCCATCACCACCTTCCCTAATTATGTGTTTTCCTATAGGGGGGTCCTCTTCTCCTACAAGAACATCCTCACTCCTCTCCCCCTTAGGACTCCAAGCCCAAAACCAGTGTTTAATTTCCTTGCCTAACCATTTAATAAATCATTCCATTCTTCCCATTGTCTGAGAGTGTTTCTACTGAATTTGCTCTTATACATTGGTTGGCAAAGTAAAATTAGTCTAAGCCTACATTTGGAAAGTACATGCACCAACATTAAATGAACAAGCTTGAATTGTGTTAGTACACAATGTTATAAAAAGCACATTTTTTATCAAGTAATGGAGGTACCGGTTGCCGCAGAGCAGAAAAAAAAACTTGCACTGTCCTTATGTAACTCGTATTAACTGATGATGTTTTGTTGTTTGCAAAAAAGTTGAGAATTTTCTCTTTGAAAACATTTTTTACTCATTGCACTTAACTTTTTAACTGAGCTATTCTGATGGGCATTTTTGAAAGGGAATGAAACTAACCAAAACAGGCTGTTATATGTTCTTGTTGACTACTGTTGATTATGTTAATCAGTTCATTTTACTGCAAATCTAACAACAGCTGAAGCTATGTTTTTTTGTGAGAAATAAAAACCCTTTCCCAGTTGTTTTTCGTTGTGTGTGTGTCATCCGACACTATTTCCCAAGCAGCAACACAGACACTGACACTCTCCTGTCTACAGGCATGAAATTCATTGCCCTAACTCTACAGAAGTATAAACACACAAACGTTTGCTTGTCCTCCAACAATTACTGTTTTTTTTTCTCAATTGTTTGCAGAAGTCAGCTAATGAAAGGAGCTTAATCCCTCGCATCTGCATTTAGCATAACCTGCTTGGAGGTCCACAGTATCTGGGGTTTCCCTTTAGCCAGCAGCCAATCTAGGCCTTGGAAATTGTGGATAGTGGGATTGTGAGATATCATCACACCAATGGTAGGTTGAGCTCTCATCTTATGATGAATAAATAGGTGCTTTCGGACTGGAGGACCTTTTTAATAGTTCTAAGAACTGTTGGAGGAATTGCCTATTTTTTATTGTGTCCGCACTGCAGGAACTGGGAACAATCATAGTTGTTAGAACACCGTTTTAAGGCTCCAACTTCAAGGTAGGTACTGTCCCAGCACAAAAGGAACCTTGAGTGACATAAGTCTTAGGGATGTACCCGAATGCGTCATTCGGAAAGGCGTTGATATTTCGGATATTTCTTCTGCCCGAATTTGCTCGATGTCATTCAGAAAAAAAGCTATGATTGACATGTCTGTGCGTCAGCCAGCTTTGTTTCTTCAAATCGATTCATATCATTGTGGATGTCCACAAGATAAAAGTGCCCATTCTGTTTGCAACATAAGACTTTGATTTCACAAACTAGTCCTTGCATTTACTACACGTTACTGAAAAGTGATCGCTAAATTCTGTAGTCGCCACCACCGAGTCAGCACAAAGTGGGCAGCGGGCTGAGAGCTGACCGTTCCTGGCTATCGCTCAGGGAAACTCTGGCATCGAGGAGGAAGAGGGGTCATGTATGGGAGCTGGCGAGACAAAAGCCTGGAGTGGCAGCTGCATTTCCTTCAAACCCCCACAACCCACACATCAAAATGAAGTATTTAAAAAAACCAAGTCAAAATACAGAGAAAAAAAGATGTTCTACCATGTATTTCAGTCAATATTCAGTGTCCAGTGGTCAGTGTCCCTCAGCTATTTTTTTTTTTTTTGGGGGGGGTTGATGGTGGCGCTCAGATGGTTTGCAGTCAATCCAAACTTAGTTCAGTGGGGGAGGGATAAAAAATAAAACAGGCAAACAAGTTCATGTATTGCTGTTATGTAATAACTGTAAAAAGTAGTAATTCACGTTTCCCCAATGATCTGCAGTAACATTTAACATTATTCCCTTCAACTGAAGGATATTTTTCTATATGTCGTTACTGTAAATAGTTTCTATTTCCAATGCAAAACAGAATCTTCCCATTTATACATTTTTTTTTCAGTTTCTCATTGCTCAATATCTCCCAGGTAAAGGGGGATGGTGGTGGGGTTCAGACAGTTCATAAAAGTTAGTTTAGCTAAAAATAAAAAGAGAGAGAGAGATGAAAAGTACAGTATGAGGATGTGGAAACATATTTCATAATTATATGCCAACATTAAACCAGTTAGATGTTTTGAAAGCACAAAAATTGCATTGGCCAATGAATATTAGGTTAGAAAATACAACATTTGCCCAGTTTAATGTAACTTGCAATGATTGGTCCAGACGTAAGTGTATGTTGATTGGTCGGACACAATGCCATTTTTAAAAACCTGTGATGTTGGTATACGAAGCGCTGGTGCATGTCACTTCATGTGCGAATGTAAACAGAAAAAAAAGCCACTGAAGGTTCGTAGTTCTCAGGAATTAATAACGTCATTCATGTAAGACGTGTCCATTCTGACCGGAGCCCCCTGCCACCCCACCCCCGTTCCACCTTCAGGTTCAGTTTTCCATTGCCTCCTCTTTTATTCCTGATGGGGTCTCATTTTTCTGTTCTTTTCCCCCCTTCGTAAAGCATGTTGTGAAACTGGTTTAAAAATGTCATGTTAAATAAACTTGTAGAGACTTGAGCACAGCTCTGTGACTGAGTGGCTCATTTTCTCCACTAGGGGGCGATAGTTGTCATTGTTTGGCATATGCCATTATTATATGATAATATGGTTCCCCCTGGCACATTTAATAATTGGTCCATTTCTTGAAAGCATACTCCTGTTAAGGCAGGCACCAGCTATCTGACCTCTTTCATGTTCTTTTACAGCTCTCGTTTTGCTTTAGAGACTCCAAAAACACAGCATTGGTTTTCAAAAATGTATTTTATGGCAGAATTTATAATTGGTGATTAGTGTTGATATTAATGTGAAATGTGTAGGCGCCTTCATTTTGACATTTCCATTTTTGTCAACCTTCTGTATGTATGTATGTATGTATGTATGTATGTATGTATGTATGGACACACACACATACAATATGCACACAATTATGGTCATAAAGCCATTGATTATAATGATAATTGTACTTTTTAAACCATAAAGCACCATGTGTTTGTTCAGCACACACCCATGTTGTGTGATGTAGAATTACACATTTCTGCCAAACAAAGTCATTCAGATCTATCACAAATTAGGCTGAAATACCTTTCTGAAGATTCATTTGGAATTACACACACATACACGCACACACATATCTCATTTTCACACACCTAGTATTCACACGAACATAATTTCCCACCGTTTTACAGTACTTTTCATGACTTTTTTCTTTTTTTTACATAGCATTAGAGATGGTTGTGAATTTACTTTTGTATATTTCCACGCAACAGGTCAGCCAAGGGGTTTTTCCTAGTAATGTCGACATCATTTAGATTCGTGTCATCGGTCCTGACGTTTACATAATCGTTTGTGGGTAGTGTTATATTCACATGTGGTTGTACTCCACGGTCTACACAGTCAGTCTTCGGGAACGCTATACAACAGCAAGAATTGATCATTACATTCTGGTAAGGTTTATTCTTTTTTTTTTTGCCAAATCCTTTTTGCTATTGGATGTTTTGTTATGTACGAGGGGAACTGTACCAGAGTAGCGTTAGACTAACCAACATTTTTTAACACAAAGTGAAGCCTATGTGTTGAAATACCTTCTAACGACTTGTACATGAAACACGTTGGCTTCTGGTGCAAAAGAAAGTGTAAGGGAAAACGATTAGACTGTTGTTTTTCCTCTGCTCTCTGAAAAGCGCTGGAAATGGGACTGTTTAAGGAACGGTCACACCTGCACCAGAACAGGGATCTCTTGAGTTACGATTGAACCGAAAAAAGAGTAAATTTTTTTCTGTAAATTTTAACATCAGAAATACCTTTGGTATCTCGCTTTCGGTATGCCAAAATGTTGTATTTTTTATAATAATACCTAAAACTATTTTTTTAAATAACGCAAAGTCGTCACAGCTCACAGTTTTGCTGAAATAATCACCGGAAAGCAACTGGCAAGCCGCCAGGGCTGAATTTCAGAATATCAAAAAAATTGGCAAATTATCATTGTTTTGCTCTTACATAATTGTTTTTTTTTTTTTTTTTTTTTTTAAATGATTTCATCCCTGAAATATTGTTTGTGTTAGGCTTCTAACCGACATGACAGTACTTAGTCTGTCGCCAATTTAGGCTACCAGGTCAAAGACAATACCTAACTGTTTTTGGCAATTGGCTTAATTACATGCATTTACCAGGTTATTATTTGAAACTTATAGTTATACTAATTTACATAATTGTTTGTCATACCTTATACATGATCGATGATGTGAAGCTATAGCCATAGGTATGGAGTATTAAGGGTGGAGAATACATCTATGAAAATAAAATGTAAAAGGCTATAATACCTACTCCAAAGAGATATCATCTCTTTGACGTCGACGATTATATTTAAGATGCTGTATGTTTTCGGGGGAACACCCTGCTGTCTCTTGAACACTTAAGTTTTTCCATTATTTTTCCAGTCGTCCTTGTGAAAGGTGTTGAAAGCACTGGTCCGCACAGACTAGTGCCAACCGTTCAATCACGGAACAACGGAATCTCCTTTGCACTTGAGGAAACAGACGGCCGGAATCATGTCGACAGCAGCGGTGAGCTTTTTAATCTAACGTCTGCTTTCCTGAATGTAAACAATGTCAGTAGGCAATTATGTCTAATAGCCTACTGTTTGGGTATACTCACAGATATTATTTCTCAGCTGCTCAGTTGTATTTGTTGGCATACTCCAGCATTTTTGCGATCAGGCAATTTCCTTTACTTACCAAGATATTAGAAAATTAAAATCACTGGACCTTCTCAGTTTCTGTTCCCTCGTTCCGGAGGGAACTATTACTGAGTTATGAACAAGGGTACGACACGACCGACAGATAATGGCCGCCGAGACGTTGATAAATGGCCGTTATAATGTGCTATATGGTCAACTGAAGGGCTCGCGCCAGCAGCCCACCGATTTCTAATACCTTCTAGTATGAGGAATCCCGTTTTTGTGAAAGTTGGATAGCCTGAAACGTGTGCCTTTATGATATAAATAGTCATATTAATACATTCATCAATATTTAGATTAGTTTAATACACTTTGAAATAAATAATACTCACCTCATAAATTATTCTCATCATTCTCATTTTCACACCATTGTTTAATGTTTTAGTATTTTAGAAAGTTATCTTTCAAAACTGTACTTTTATTCCATATCATCATTTTTCCTTTTTTATTATCATAATGGCACTTTTATTTCATGCTGTGGTAATTTGTCAGCTCAGCTGGGTAGGGTCAGAAAACATCACTGATTGCTCACACATTCAGACTAAGGTGATTTCCAGAGGGTGATGGCCCACACCTGTGCTTGAGAGGACTTTTTTGTGAGCATTTTCCATATATGAACAGGGTCCTCGATCAGTCTTAAAACATTGACATCTTCATTTTAATGTGCATTTACCCACCTTAGCGTTTCATTCAGTTGAATTGGTAAAATAAAAAATCAAAGTAAAAGCTTTGGCATTCAGCGTAGACAAACAATGGGATTCCGTAAAATAAGGTACTTAAGATACTGCATCTTCATTTCAGGCCTGAAAGATGATGTATCCCTTAGCTAGTACATGAGCTCAGAGCACGTGGGTGGATATAAGGGGTAACTGCTGATAGAGAGGGCTCTGGCGCTAACTGTTCTGCACGGTTAGCAGATTATGCAGTCTAAAGTCTCAAACAGGCCAGAAAATAACCTGTTCTCCCAACCTAGAGGAAAAACTGACCTGGAGCATAGACAATATCAAGAACAATGGAGAGGCATTCACCAACCTTTTTATTGAGTCAAACGGAAATGCCTCTTGCTTGATTTCATGGATTGTAATCTCAAATGCCACTATACCACCAAAACACACAACAGTCAGGTATGCCAGGTACCAGGTAGACCAAAGACTTGAAGTAGCCTTGCGTTTTTAGTGAGGTCCATCTGCACGGCAGAACAGATTCCAGAAAGCTACAGCAGAATATGATACTGTTTTTTTTTTTTTCGGAAGTTTGCAAATTATGAGACTTGTGAAAAGATGACCAAAACTGGCGGGACATTTAGGGGAGGGAGGAGGTGTTGAGTAACAGAGATGCGGTGGCTGGCCTCTGCTTCACACCGATAAGCAGTGCCACGGAAACGGGGCAGCTAGCAACTTGAAATTTGACTATGCGTGATAGCAGGCGTGTCATTTGCTGGTGGCAACCATGTGAGCGCACGATTGGAGTTTGATTGGTGGAGCGTCACATGATCCTGAGTGAGGTTACCCAGTAAATTTTTCAAGGGCAGAAGATTTACCAGACTTAGAAGACTCTACCAGACTATCGTGTTGAACAATAAAAAAAACATGTCACATTGTAACTTGTGAAGAATTCCTGCTATGCGCAGTATAATGGTTGGTCTCGTAACTCAGAGGTTGGTCTTGTAATGGTTACGGTCTTGTTACGGATTCAGTTCTCAGGTGAGACATTGCTAGTGAAGTACTTCAGCTAAACCGCTTCAGGAAATATCCTGCTCTAGGAACGAGTCGTGTGTAATAGGTGAACTGTCGGCTAAATGCCTACACTATAATGTAAGAAGCTACCTTAAAAGGTGCTTATCTTCTTTGAATGGCTGATATAAGTCTGGTTAGTCCACTTAGCCAGCGATCCAGACAGCGTTCTTGCTTCTCTCGTTGCTCAGTATTCTTCATGTGGAGGGAGGGAGGGAGGGGGTGCCTTCTTCAAGGGGGGGCCAAATCGTCTACCCAGAGAAAAATAGGCTTGTTTTCTAATGACAGTTTGTCCACAAACTCTGTCTCAACAGATCACTGAGGCCTTTGGTTACGTCTATGATCAGCTCTCTGAAGAAGCTACAGCATCTCGTGTTTATGATTGGAGTAATGATATCTGCGATAGTGCCCAGCTAACTGTATTTCTCAAGGGAGTTACTGATAATTTGATGTTTCCACCAGTGCTTCTCTTTAGACAAACATATGCTCTCTTAGCAGAAGTATAGCCAGATGTCAGGCAGATGCTGATCACACCAACACAGTTTGTCCAATGAAGTAAGGGTGACTTAAGGAGCATGCAAACAATGACACTGTCCCACAGTAAAGCCAGTTGCAATGATAGATTTTCCTTTTTTATATCAATACAACAGAGATGATTTTAGATGCATTGCTCAAGCATTCAAGCTTGTCAAACATTTCATTTTGTTTTTTAAAGACTTTGAACATTTAAGTAATATAAATTGTATACGTATTCTTAAGATTATACAGGGAACAGAAAGTTTGTAACTGGGTCCGTCAGTGGGTTTGCAGCCCGTCTATGGGGCATGTACCTGAACAGAAACTAGCTGCAATTGATAGCAAAATCTTCTATTAGGACCCTAAAATCTCCCAGTCAGAAGTCTCCCAGTTAAGTTCTTATTGCATTAAATGAATAAAATAAATGAAAAAATCAATCATTGTGTATTTTTTCCCAGTGGGTACTCACTCACAGTGTTTGTCTCTGTTCCCTCAGGGAAACAACTCGACTGTATTCCTGGACTCTGAGTTCAGGTACACCGTCTTCCCCGTCTTCTACAGCCTGGTGTTTGCCTTGGGGCTGATAGCCAACCTGGGGGCGCTGATCGTTCTGCGACGGATCCGTGAGGCCAAGGCCATGAACGAGATCCGCATCTACATGACGAACCTGGCAGTGGCCGACCTGCTGTTTGTGTGCGTGCTGCCGCCGTGGATAAGCTACTACAAGGAGCACGGGGACTGGCACTTCTCCGAAGCCCTGTGCCGGATAACGGGCACCATGTTCTTCATCAACACCTACTGCTCAATCCTCTTCCTGGCCGTCATCAGCTTCAACCGCTACTGGGCGGTCACCAAGCCGCTGGATGCCGCCTCGTCCAACCACCGCCAGCGTGGAATCTTGGTCTCCATGGCGATCTGGGCGGCAACGCTATCCATGTCCACATATTACCTGGTTGTCCCAGGAACAAACAAAGAAAATGGCACCACCCGCTGCTTCGAGGGCTACCACCATGAGTCCGACAAGACCAAGTGGACAGTGGTTATCACGCACTTCCTCATTCTGGCCCTGTTTCTTCTGGTCTTCCTGCTGGTGGTGGTGTGCAACGTGCTGATTGGCCGGGCTCTGATGTCACAGAAGCTGAAGCAGGCGGGCAGGCAGCGCTGGGGGCTGAAGAAGCATGCCCTCTGGATGGTCTGCTTGGTGGTGGCCGTGTTCGTCATCTGCTTCCTCCCCCACCACATGGTGCAGGGCCCCTGGGCCTACGCCGTGCTGGGATTGGCCAACGGCTGGGAGAAGGAGACCGGGCAGCAGCTGAACGACGCCCACCAGGTCACGCTGATGCTGATGGGCCTGAATTGCCTGCTGGACCCAGTGGTGTACTGCTTCGCCACCAGGAAGTTCCGCCGCTATGTGGCCTCCCACCTCCGGGGGCTGCGCAGGGGAAAGAGCTGCACCAGCCAGACCGCCAGCACCAACCTCTCCCTGGGCCACCATAACCACATCCAACTCATAGGCGACCAACCAGCGCCCAAGAGGTAGATCATAGGTCTAAGTATGGGCACTCCAACCACTATTCCCACCGACATTTGTGTGCTTTTATAACCCTGTCCACCCGCCCAAGTCAAGTGCTGGTCTGCAAGAAGAGTATTGAACTTATCGCATGTGTGTGGTGGTTTTTTTTTTTTTTTTTTTTGTCTGCTATGCATCACCCATCAGTACTTGAAAACAAGTTCTGGGGTGTCTTGCAGTCAATTAGTGGATGAAATTAAGAACTTAACTACTGAAACACTGAAAAAGAAGAAAAACAAGGACTCACTGTGGCCCTCTCGACCTGGAGCTGCGCGTCTCAGGTTTGAATAATGTTGACTGATTTGCGTTTGAATTGCGTTGTAGCAAAAGCTGGCCATGTGAACGTGGGGATCGGGTTTTTCGTCACAAAAGGCGTGCAGGTCAGATACATGTTGCGACATTTGTGTTGTAGGCTGGAAGTTGTGCTGTGTTTCCTGAAGTGACCCGCCATGCAGTAATCTCTTATTATGGGGTCTCACACCGAGTTTTGCAAACCACAGCGAGGCCTCGTGGACATGGCATGTCCACAGACCCTCAGCGTTACACTCAAGCGTCATTCTGAAGTATCAAAATGGTGTGATATGAAAATGAAGTACTAAAACAGCCTGTGAATAATTTAAATGTTGAAGCAGTTAAATAGTTGTTATGACGTCTAGGGGCAGATCCAGTTGTCCAGGACAGCAGTGATCTCCACACCTGCATGGCATGCCAGTGAACTTCAACACGCTTCCACTTCACTTTCTCAGGGATCCTCTCATGCTTTTGTTAACTAACCAAAATGTAAAGCTGTATGAAATAAATATATGTATATTTTGCTGTGCACATTTGGTAACTGGTTGAAAATTGGCCTTATTCTGCAGGAATTTCACTGGAGGCTAAAAGACTGAAGTATTTCTCATGATTAATTTAACCCGGATAAATAATCACTTGAAACAGGCCAGACTGGTTGACACTCCATTGGCGTGCAGTTGTATGGCATGTTATGTCATATGATCCACCGTTGTTTCTACATAAGAGCATGTGCTAAAAGGCTGTAGCTTAATCTAACGGAGCTCTGGACATCATCGATGGCACTGATGGGTTTTGCACATGCCAGGCTCACATGCCTGTTCAGCAAGGCTTATTTCCTGTCTTTAGAAGTAGTCCTTCCTCTGTCCAGGCATGTCACCTGATGCTTTCAGAGACAGGCCGACCTGTAACGATGAGGTGGACACCCCCAGAGCCACAGAACAGAGTGACTGTGTCTCCGGGCAGAAGTGTCCGTTTTTCACATTGTTTAAGAAGGCGACATCGCGTGGGTCAAAGGAAGTTGCGCAAAAGCACAATCATCAGACCATTTTCTTGCCTGTGTTGTATCTCTCCTCTTATGAAGCCTAATCACATGCCGTACATGTGGGTACATGCCCTGTGCTTCCTTATTTAATGTATGTGCCCTGACCTAGTTTTCTGGATCTCAGGCTGTAAGAAGGGGCGTCAAAGCTCTGTCTTTTATGCACAGTGACTTTTGAGAGCTTGTGAGCTCCTTTTGGAATGTATTTTTGTTTATTTTCAACTGAAATCTTTGTCACCCTTCATAAAAGCCTCAAGTTGTGCCAACCTGGGGTGCGTTTTGAAAAGTGTTGTTGTCTAACTATGGCTGTGCGCCCAATTGTGAGAACCATAGTTAGCAGCTTTTCTGAAAACAGTTCCAACGAACATTCGCAACCATCGTTGTGAAGATGTGTGGTTATTATCATTTATCAGTTTATCAGCTGTTGTTAGTAAAGCTGCATTAAATAAGATTATTTTGACAGCGTATCTGTAACTTATAAGATCTTGTTGATGAAGCAGTTTTGTGTTTATACTTGTCATATTTACTAAAGTTCATAATGTCCATTTAGGATACATGAATAGTGTATTCAAATATGGTTTGTCTTGGCGATAACCAACTAATTTGTCCAAACAAATATAAATCAGAAGCGCAGATGATGCAGAATTCCAAACTAAAGCGGAGAGAAGATGCAATTGAAGACACACATGGGAGGGGGAGGGGGAGGGGGGGGGAGGGAGGGGGGGAGGGAGGGGAGGGGAGGGGAACACTCCTGATAAACTATAAATTAGCGTGATTATTTTTATGTATGCGACGCTAAATCATAATGATAATTCATTTCACTTATAGACCGCTTTTCTAAATGGACAAAGAGGCTTTGCTGAAAAAGGTTGTGCTGCCTCTCTTTCTCTGCTAAAAAAATACATTTCCCTCCTGGTAGAAAGAGAGAGAGAGAGAGAGAGAGAGAGGTAGACAGGTAGATATTGGATGTGCTTGGGTTATTTATTTTACAAAGTAATCCAACACCAACATTAAATATCACTGTATGCGAACAAGTAAGTGAACCTGTACATTCTGCACATGCTGGTGGCACCTCCTTGAGCAGCACTGACTGATTTCAATAATTTATATGATATTATATATGTTATATTAACAAGTACATTTATATCAACTCGTTAATATAAGAAGATTAATAGCGTGTTCAGGTTCCCTTTCTTACATCGCTTACTGGTTTGTCTGTGTGACCCATGTTTGGCTGAGCTTTGACTCACAGCAGGGTAAAGTGACACTCCTCTATGGCCTTCCGGTAAAAATATATATCGCCCAGATCTATTCAAATGTTGTGGAGGGACTTGTACAGCAAGCTGTGCACACGCATACGCCCACAGATATCACAGAGCTAAAGCAATACTATAAATGGAGTTTCTGAGAAGTTCAAAAATCCCAAGATAAAAATATCTGTATGGATACTGTAGTGTACTGGCTGTGCCATATGAGAAAACCCTTCCACATCCTTCCCTCCAGCTGGAGATACGATAGGAAATGTTGAGATAAGGTACTGACCATAAGGGTTTGCATACTTCTGCACACAAGAATATTTAGTGTTGGACTTTTTTTAAATGTGTTATTTATCTTGTTTTCATGTCAATAATTTAGCCTTTATTACTAAGACTTCCAAAAGGTCTAATAGGGTTTTAGTCTGAAATAGGAGAATAAGGCATTGCAAAGAGGTTGGCAGACTTTGACACAGCACTGTGTTTATTTATTTAGATTTAGCACCTTATGGGATTATTTCCAGTATAGAATTCCTGTGATGTTTTGTGTGAGTTTGAAGGCCGTGTGCTGGGTGCGTGTTCTGGTCCAGCAATCGGATTCTGATGTTGCATCACTTCAGAAAGCAGAAGAAAGGGAGAAGTGAATGAGAAATTGGTGGGAAAATGCAGTCTATGAAATTCAAAAACTGCAAACAGAAATCTACAGCTTCATCTAGTGCAAATCTGATGTTTCCAAATGCATAATTCAGTCTCAAGATACAAACTATCGGTCAGTTAATGCAAACCTACAGGCTCTGTCTACAAACCTGAAGTCTCCAAACATACACTCACGAGCTTCAGCTACAAAAAGTAGCAGGCAAGAAAGACAGCAGCCATGTCTTGTGACAAAAATAAAACTTAGACTATGTAGGCCTACAACCATGACTGTTTTACAAGCAATACAGTTGATAATAAGCTGTATTCAGCCATG
Organism: Albula goreensis; assembly: GCA_022829145.1. NCBI lineage: Eukaryota > Metazoa > Chordata > Actinopteri > Albuliformes > Albulidae > Albula > Albula goreensis. Next base: position 3,134,234 of record CM040749.1, read on the forward strand.
AAAAATGAAGTGTTTGCTATTTCTACATTATGACGGCCAAAGGGCCATTAACTTTTGAATTTGATTGTTTACACATTACTTGTGCCTGATAAAGGCTATCTGAACTGTTGTCTGTATTTTAATATTTTTAAAACACATTTTTATTGGTAAAAATCTTGGCAGCGGGGAGATGCTACACGAACAAATGAATGATTGTTGTGACCTTCAAAGTGTTCACTTCAAACAGACGTGTTAGCTCCCGATGTTATGAGATTACAGAAAAACTGGTCCCTCGGGCAGTGACAGAACCTTCATTCCAGTTGTAGCGCTCATAACAAGTGCTAAGATTGTGTTTGTAGGATTGTATTAAGCTTGTATTTGAGATGTGTTTTTCTTGTTTTTAAAGTGCTGTTACTGATTCTGACTTATCTATTTAATAAATAAATAATGGAATTAAACCTACTCGGCTCAGATCGTGAGTTCTTGATGTGAGACATTGTCGGTTTATCTCCCATTGACGATTGAGCGGCATTTCCTTGTCTTGTATTACGCAAGCCAATTCCAATCAAGAGCGGCAGTTTGGTCTGGGTGTAGAAACAGAACCGTATTCATGGTTCATATTCTATTTCTGGGGGATGCGGTCAGGCCAAGGTTCATTCCTGCTCATCTCAAAGTTCAGTCAGTTTGTGTGTAACCTGTGCAGCCCCGTAACCGTCGCCATTCCAGTGACTCGTGTTAAATGAGGACACTCGTCATGTTGTCATTTCTGCACGGCCGATGCTAACTTCCTTTGGAAAGAATTTCCCCTGTTCAGAATTATAATGTTGTTGATTTCTAAAATGATGACAGACATACCGGAAAGAGGCCTACAACTTTGGCTTCTCATAAATATAAGGGGGTAGGTAGTGCGATAGCTTGCTAAACAGTCTGTCATCGGCCTGAAGCAAGCTCTATTTCTGCAACAGGATCCTCTGGGTGGTAGTCCACTAAGTTGTTCAGCTAACTTTGGGAAACGTTCTGCAAAGCATTAAGCTTTTCTACTAACTACTTCTAAACTGTTTCACAAAAAAAATCACAATAACAGTGAATGACTGCCCTAAATTGGCTAGGTGACTTGGTAAACCAGCTTTGTGGTACATTCCATAGGTCTTTGCGGAGAAGCGATCGTTTTACATAACAGGTAATTACTTTGCCTAGGTATCCTGGATCAGGTGTTGATTTTAATGTGAAAAGAAAAACCAGAAAACCAGGTTCTGGTCTGATAAGCTCGAGACAAGGTTCTGTCTCGGCGTATCTCGCCAGTATTAGTTTTACTCCGACGCCGTAATGGATTAAACTTCACGACCTAATGCTAACTGGACGTAACTTAACGTACCTCCTGCTAACTCACACGGTATCACACTGTCCTTTGGAATCGACGTTTGAGTCCCGAATATCAGTATATCTGTAGACACTCTCACGCATCACAATGGAAAGTGATTTCATTAAATTTCAGTCAATCTACGGCCTGTTCCATCAAGCCTGGCAATGCGCCTCTCCCTGCTCTGACCAGTGCCATAGCCCCACTGACGGTGTTGCGGAAGTGAGAGAGATCTGGAGAAAACTTCGTTTTCAAACAGCTTTATTTAGAAATCCAGGGGAATGTACCTAAATGTTTATACAAATCGACCAAATAAAAAAAAATAAATGAAAACAAAATGTCTTAGGACTGGATTAGTACCTGAAATACATGAAATGTAAGTCGTGAATGTTAAAAATATTGTGGAACGTGTGTGATAAAGGAAGTGAACAAGTTTAGACAAGGCTGTCTGCTGACGGCCTTAAATGTAGTAAAAAAACATAACTTTTACTGAGAAGCTAATCAATTTCTCTTAGAAAACATACAAAAGTTGGAACACTTTTAAAATTAACTAAGTTTTTAGTTGACATATTTACAGCAGCTGGCGTGCTTTAAATGAACATATGCATGTAACACAGGGCAAACACAACATGCCATGTTCTCTGTTCTGCCATGTCTACCACTGGTGTAGATTCAACACTGTGTGATTTAAGAGTAACTTTCAATCCCAAAAGCAAAGTATTCAGTATTTTACACCGTGCATCTCTGGCGGTGTCTGTAATATAACAACGCAAAGTCAATTTGCTACATAAAAAGGTTGCACAATGAAGTCAGCAAAATAAGTCACAATGCTGTAGAGGGGTACGGCAAAATTTTCAGATGAAGAAAATGGTTGAAATGTCATGGTTTTAGCTTGATATGATTACATATTTTTAGCCACAGTGCTTTTCGCATCCTTTTGATATTTTTTAACTCCCATAGTGCATGCCCTAAAAAAAAAAAACAAAAAAAAAAAAAAAACAGGACTATATGTTCCTGAATGCCCTCTTCTTGACGTTTCGGTGGCGGGGAAATGAGCAATTACAAAAGAGGAAGTAGGAGGAGAAGAAGGGAAGGACTGGTCATGAGAAATTCATGGCGGTGTGGGGGAGATTCACTGGGAAGGTGTGGAAATACTCTCTGCTTCGATGTGACAAATTTCCTCAGCGATGTACTTGAGCAATCGCTTTGTGAAACGGCAGGCTGTCATAAAACTATCTAGAAACGGTCTCAGAGTAGGTCTTAGCCTTTTGAAAAAACCCCTGACATGGATTTTGCGCTGTCGGAATCATTAAGGAGAACATGGGTCTGAAAGAATATTGCTTCCCATCTAGTGACTGCACGTCTACAGATGTGCCCGTGAGCTCCTAAAGACGTGGAAATTAGGTGAGGTCGTCGTACACGTCTTCATCCCTGTGCTGGTCCTGCGAAAGCGGGCAGTAAAACGCGTCCTGTCTGACGGTCGACTCGTATCTGTTGGCCTCCGATGCTCGGCTGAAGAAGGGAAAAACACACACACACGCAAACACGTGTCCATACATGAACGTACACAAGCAAACACATGCGCACACACAAACAAAAATACTTCTCCAATCATGTGGCTCAAAGGAACTGCAGTATGATCCAGTAGTGAAATGTCGCCCCCTAGTGGCTAAAGCATGACAACAATGACTCGGTGACATAATGTCTTATTTTATTGAGCTGAGAGTTTGAGCAGTGTGACTTTGGTTCTTTATAGCAGAACCCTTCATGCCTCACTGATAATTTATTTCCCTAAGTCAAACTATATCAGAAATAGATATGCATGTCATGAGGACACCATTTTACATGTTCACTTTTAGTTTGATCAGTTGGTACTGTCACTTTCTTTTTTGTCCTACTTAATATGTACAATATGCCAAGCATTTTATAACTGATTAAACTAGCAGGGTTCTAAATGTGCAACAACTGAGGCAGAGATTGGTGATAAGAGTTTGAGGAATCGATATGAAACATGCTCGGTAATTTTGCAAACAGCATAGTCACTTCACGTTTGTGGTACTTCTAAGAACGTGCGTGGTCACACGTGGGAAAATTGCTTTAGGAGGAAGTCAGAAAGTCAACTTCTATGGCCACCACGCTCAGTTTTATCAGACTTGGGCCATTGCACAAGACGTTATTCAACCCGCAGGATGTGAAAGACAGGTTTCAAAATGTCAGGATGAGTCAAAGTGGGCTCAGAACGTGCTCATTCCCTCTATAATCTCCTCACCAAGGTGGACCTCCAGCCATAAGCGCATGAGGGAGGGGTCAGACAAGCATAAAGACTCACCGCTGAGGCTGCGTCTTTAAGCAGTCCTGGTTTTTCATGGTCCTGAGCTCCTGTTTCTCTGTGTCAGAGGAAAAGCAACAGTTGCACAGTTACACTTGTAAGTGTGTTGTGCATGTGTTTGTTTGTGTGTGTGTGTGTGTGTGTGTGTGTGTGTGTGGGGCAGGGTTATATGTATGTGTCTGTCTACTTGTGTGTTGAACCTAAACCTGTCTGGGATATAACCTCTCTGTTCAGCTAGGTGTATGTGTTTACCTCTAACCTCTCTGTTTCATTGCGTTTGTATGTGTGTGTGTATGTATGTGTGTGTGTGTGTGAGTGTGTGTGTGTATGTGTGTTTGTATGTGTATATGTGTGTGTGTGTGTGTGTCTGTGTATGTGTGTGTGTGTATGTGTGTGTGTAGCTCTAACCCCTCTGTTGAGTTGCCGCTCCCTCCAGCGTGCATGTGTAGTTCTTACGGACGTGCATCTGGCAGTACAGAAAGATGACGGCCAGCAGGGCACATATTCCTACCACCAGAGATACCCAGGACAGAGGGGGTGTATCTGAGAGAGAGAGAGAGAGAGAGAGAGAGAGCTCAGGACAGGCCTACAAACACACCGAGAGACAGAGGACAGGACTGAAGAAAGAGGTAGAACAGGAGAGGTGCTTGCTTTGGAGGTTCAGTTTCAAACATTGGCACTCATTTTCAGTGTAAGCTTTCTCAGTAGAACACTCTGACACCGTTAATGTCTGGAGAGGAGTCCTCACAAATTAGCCGTGTCCTGTGACATCAAATTCACCACTAGATTGCAGCAAACATTCAGCAGTAATCTCATACACACTGTACAAAAAATGTATAACAAACATTCAAGCTGCATAAAGAATACTTAACATTAAATTGCCTTTATTACAAAACCTGGGGAACTTCTGAGGTGAATAAATGCAATGTATGGATATGAATAAAAGCGGAGACATGGTATTAGACAAAAGGCAAAAAAAAGATATAGAAAGGTGGGAAGAAAACGAAGGAACTGCTGGCTCTTACTGGGATTGGGGATGATGTGAACAGTGACTGTTTTGCTGTTCAGGGTGACGTTGTGCCCGTCGAAGCGGTTTTGGGCTCGACACGAGTACCGGCCACTCTGCGCCACCTTCCCCAGCCTCAGGTCCCTCTCGTGCCCCACCTCATGGGTGTGGTTGGCCTGCTTGTCCCCATCCCAGACAGGCACCCTGAACCAGGTCCAGGTGATAGGCTCGGAGCCCGCCTCCACCCGGCACCGGAGCTCCAGGGGCTGGCCCTCGAAGGAGAAGAACTGCCAAGGCTCCATGGTGAGCGAGATGCCCCTTATTGGACCTGAAGGCAGGTAGGGCACGAGCAAGGGCAGGGCCCACTGAGTGAGAGCCATGTCTGAGATAACATGTAGCATAGCATAGCATTCCCAGTGTGCAGTAGCTTGGGCTAATGCACAGCATAGCAATCCCAATGTGTAGCAGTTAGCGGTTTGAGCTAATGTGTAGAATAGCATAGCATTCCCAGTGTGCAGTAGCTTGGGCTTATGTATAGCATAGGTTTCCCAATGTGTAGCTGTTAGCGGTTTGCGCTAATGTATAGCATAGCATTCCCAGTGTGCACTAGTTAGAGCTAATGTATAGCATAGCATAGTATTCACAATGTGTAGCAGCTTGGGCAAATGTGTAGAACAGCATGGCAATGTATTCCCAAACTGTAGTAGCTTGGGGTAAATATATAGCACAGCATAGCATTCCCAATGTGTCACAGGTTAAGCTGCTCTGTAGAATTGCTTAGCATGCCCAGTATGTAACAGCTTGAGCTAATGTGTAGCATAGCACAGCATCATCAATGTGCTGCAGTTTGAGGTGTTCCAGGAGAGAAAGAGAAGGAGGAATTGGGGAAAAGAGAGAGGAAGAGAAAGAGAGTAAAGGAGAGAGTGAAGGGGAGATAGTGGGAGCAAACCAGAAAAGACAGAAGAGAGAAGAGAAGAAAGATAGCATGGTAAGACAGTGAAGAACAGGCAGAGAAGTGACGGCTTACTCTGCACTGTGAGTAGTATGTCGGTACTGTTGCTCCGGGTTTTTCCCTCCACCTTGTTGGACGCAGTGCACCTGTATAGCCCTGAGTGGCCCACCTCAGCCTGGGAGAAGGACAAGGTTTTGTCAGTGTGCCCCACACTCACATAGTGCCCTGTTTCGGGGTCCAGGCGGGACCAGGTGTACTCGATAGGCCAGGAGCCTTCCTGTGATTCACAGGTGAAGGTGATGCTTGTTCCATAGTTGATGATTTCCCTGTCTGGGACTCTGGTGATTGTAGGTCTGGACACTGCGACTGGATGAGAAGAACATAGACCAGGCAAGGTCAGTACAGTGCAGGGGTTCCCAAAATGGGTCCGAGGGGTACCCCTGTGCCTCCCGCAAAGGAGTGCATCCAGGGAACCTTACCTGGGTAACTGGTGGACAGATTTTTTCAAGTTAGTCTCAGGTAAGGATGCCCTTATTCTCACTAGATTGCCCTGTCTGTTGGGCATCTTTGTTGTCCCGATATAGTTTGACACACGTGTTCAGTCCAAAAAATTGTAATATATGTAAATATCATTAGTCTGTTGAAAAAAACAAACTTGCATCTTCCTTCTTGCCACATTTGAGTTTGATATTCTTTGTCATGTGGTTCCTGTGAATATTCTATGGCTCTGAGACCAATTCATTATAAGGTGTGTCCAAAACCTTTCCAAAAAGGTCATGTAAAAGTTAGACTGTTCTTCTGTGAGGAAGCAACGTTTTTTTTTTTTTTTACTTCGATAAATTAACCTGTTTCAATTAATGAGATAATTGAATACATCTGGCATTTGCATCATATTTATTGTGTATTACATACATGTCATATGTAGATTTACTGGATATGATATCCCACTGAGACGTATTCTCATGAACTAGTGCGTTGAGTAGACAGTATGTTGTAATGTGTGCAGTTGCATAAATATGTCCAATGTTACTGTTGAATTTACTTCCTGTTTTTACCCAAGAGGAAGACTCATGAGCAGGGCCTATAGTCTAGTGGCTAAGGTACCTGACTGGGACCCCTGAGATTGGTGGTTCAAACCCCTGTCTAGCCACAGGAAGAACACCACTGCTGTTGGGCCCTTGAGTAAGGCCCTTAACCCCACATTGCTCCCAGGGGTGATTGGCCCTTGGTTAGCCCAATAAAGTATAAGTTGCTTTGGATAAAAAAGTGTCGGCTAAATGACTGTAATGTAAAGCAGACAGCAGTGATGCATGACTAGTTATTTTGGAGAAGTGATTCCACCTCATTTGCGCTGTAACTTTCCTATCCCAGATAGCGACACCACATCTGCGACCACACAAAAAGCACAGCTCACAGCCAGTGGGAAGCTGTTACAGGAGGGAGTCAGAAACTCAACTTACGGTCTAGTTTCTCATACTTTAACTGTCATGTCAAATTTCAGACTTGTATCGTTGTCTGACAACATTTTTGAACACAGCTGTCTCAATGCTCTGCATGGTGCTGTCATTTTAATAATTTTGTGGTAATTAATGACTGTCTTAGAAAATTAGTATTTAATGTCAGTTAGCTCTTGGAAAAATACATTTTGCTCTTAGGGTATATACGAACTAAACAAATAGTATTGAGAAGCAGTTGCATATCCTACAAATGTTTTTTTGTTTTGTTTTACCTTTTATTTTTCTCAGTTCAGTTGACTGGTCAGTCCGTAACTCTGAAATTCTTGTGCACTCACCGCCTGTGACTGACAGCTTGAGCTGCCCCCACTGTGAGCTGCTCCTCTGGCAGGTGAAGATGCCAGCGTCCTCCATGCTCAGCTCAGACAGGTTGATGTTGTTGCTGTCCAGCAGACTGATGCGCGGTGAGAACCTGTTGGAACTGGCCGAGGAGCTAAAGCAGTAGATTGGCATGTTTCCGTAGTACCAGCAGTCGCTGATGTTGTAGGGCCTGTCCTTGTAGCTGGCGAAGCACGGCAAAATGACCGAGCGGCCTTTGATCCCCACAACGTACTGCATGTCGGCCGCTGATGCTCTGGAAGAATCTAGAAGGGAATGGAGATGCTCCTCAACACTTTCAAAGGGATCTTTGGGGATATTCTCTGTGTCATCTTTGTTAGAAAAAATTAACTTGTAGAAAATGAAGATCAATGTAATTACAAAAAACATTCCAATGTAGACTGTGTCTAGGTTTGTTTGTATCCCTGATGTTTGTAACTTTAGTTGAGAGGTGCACATGTCTGTTATCATTAGCCTGGGGTGTCACTTCCAGCGGGCATGGGGTAGAAGGTGGCCTGGCGGGAGTTGGGTGGGTGGGGCGGTTAGGGGCTGTCATGAAAGAAAGCGAGCGATGCCTGTACTTGTAGTAGCTTGGGGTAATGTATATAAAATTATAAAATTCCAAATTAAATCAAAAATGTTGCGCATTAACGGGTTTATCTATGCACAATGTATTAACAGTAGTTTTTTACAAGCTGCCGATTGTTTTTTTTTTAGTTATGGCAACGATTTCCGCATACTTTATAGAACTGCTGTTGCCTGCCCTCTGCTCCTCCCCATATAGTGATACGTGTGCCTTGGAGCCGCGAACATTTCCGGAGGCGAGTGTGAGTACAAGAGGTGTTGAGGCGGAGTCACGTGTGATATGAGCAGAGTCGTTCCAGAGAGGACTACATCTGCTGCTATCAGACCAAAAAAATGTCAAATAATGACCACAAATTTTGTATTATCACTTTCAAAGGTTTAAGACAGCAAATCAATGAATACAAGCTCAGTGTCCGTATGTTTCTGGTTTAGCAGGCTTCAATATTCCTGACCTTGTGAAAAATACAATATTTCCAAATTATTTAATGATTTTCCTTTAAATATCAAATCATCGAACGAAACAAAGCATTCACTTTGAATACATTTTTTTTGCACTAAAATTAATGCATGAATGACAACGATACGCTTTTCACAATTAACTGCCAGCGGTTCTAGATTCCACAGTTCATTTCAGTCCGTTTTTTTCCATTGAGCCACCCGGAGAGTGGTATAACGTGATCTCCACAACTAGCTGCTCTCTTATTCTTCAGGTCGAAGGGTGGGCATTCGGTAGCAGTTTGCAGTAACCGTAGCAGGTTATATTGGGATCTGTACATTGATTTGAGGCCTTTCGGTGATTACCGTGGCTCCGTAACAGCACCGTGATGGAAACAATTACTTCTTCAGGTGGCTGGAGAAATAGGTTGTGATGCAGACCTACCATTTCGGGTGGTTTTATATTGGGCCTGATTAGGGTTGGCTGAACTGCGTATTAATCCCCGATTGCGAGCGAAATTGACCGGAGAGAGGCTTGGATAATGAACAAAGGCGCAGCGTGTAGGCTAAACAGCCGTTCTTTGACGAAGCTGAAATTGTGCCTGACAGAACAACAGCGAAATAATTTGTCATGCCAAGCATCCTCTGCACGCTTTCTTTAAATAAACTTTGGCTCAACTCTCCAGCAGCTGCGCTATTTTCTAGCACAAATTTGTGCTTCGACTGAAAAATTAAAGTCACCTTGTTGCCTTAATATATTACATTAACTCATTTGATCAAAATAGGTGTCATGCAAATATATTATTTTAGATCAGCTTATTGATTTTTGTTAGTTTACTAAAGAAATAATTAATTAACAGAAATAAAAAATAAGCTCTTAGGGCCGAATTCAGACCTGCGCTTAAGTGCTTTTTCCGCGTAAGTCTCCCATTTTCCCAATGATGTTACGCGGAAAAGCACTTAAGTGCAGGTCTAAATTAGGTCCTTAAGCTTTATCTCTCCAAGAGTAAAAACTGGCCAGTTAATATTCATGATCGATGAACTCACCAAACAGTGATTGCCAAATTCAGGAAACTATCAAATTTGTTTCAAAATGTGCATTGCATTGTATTATTGTATATCATATAGTCAAAACTGACAAATGAGGCAAAAATAATATCAACATTTTAAGTTACAAAAAAGCCTGTTGGAAAGAACATGGAAAAAATTGTTCTTCACCACAGTGCAAGATGTAGCAAACAGCCACAATTCTGACCAATCAAAACAAAGACGTGCATGCACTGTATTGGCACTGCAGGGTGTGTCGAACAAGGTTGACTAGAGAATAAAAAAGCATGTAAGTGGGTGAATATCTGTGAAGGTGAGGAGACAGAGCGAAGGTACCTTGCATGATTGGTAGGATGACGGACAGGATGATGTGGACTTGAACCCGTGGCATCCTTGGGCGCTGTAGCTTTGCTCTGGAGTACTTTCTGAGTGCGTGAGTTCTCTTTTCATCACACCCATGACCTAGACCGATGATGTGGCTGTCATCGCTGTGAGTTTTCCCGTGACAGAATCGCACCCGCGCTCGAAGTGCCAAAGAGGAAACGGTATGAGGTAGTTGTCCTTCACAGTTCCTCAGCATTCACTATATACATATATTCTTTAATTTTTTTGATAAATGTCACTGCAGGTTGTTATTCATGCTCTATATCAGGGCAGTTAAGGTTTGGTGGATCAGCATTAGAGAAGCGTTCATTAGAATGAGAGTGAGGGAGATAATGTGTGTGTTCTGTGTTACTGTACATGTGTGTGTGAGTGAGTGTGTGTGTGTGTGTGAGTGTGCATGTGTGTGTGTGTGTGTGTGTGTGTGACTGAGTGTGTGTATGTGTGTGTGAGTGAGTGTGTGTGTGTGTATGTGTGTGTGTGTGTGTGTGTGTGAGTGAGTGAGTGTGTGTGTGTGTGTGTGTGCGGGTGTGTGTGTGTGTGAGTGAATGTGTGAGTGTGTGTGTGTGAGTGTGTGTGTGTGTGTGTGCGCGGGTGTGTGTGTGTGTGTGAGTGAGTGTGTGTGTGTGTGTGTGTGTGTGTGTGTGTGTGTGTGTGAGTGAGTGAGTGTGTGTGTGTGTGTGTGTGTGTGTGTGTGTGCGGGTGTGTGTAGTGAGTGTGTGCGGATGTGTGTGTATGTGTGAGTGTGTGTGTGAGGGAGATAATGTGTGTGTGTGTGTGTGTATATGTGTGTGCGGATGTGTGTGTATGTGTGTGCGGGGGTGTGTGTGTGTGAGTGTGTGTGTGTGTGTGTGAATATGTATGATGGTGTGTGTGTCTGTGTGTGTGTGGGTGCATACATGTAAGTCTGTGGGTGTGAACACTTGAATGCAAGTGCATCAAATCTTTGCGCAGATCATCTCTGTCTGACATGATAGAGCGTGTTTGCTTTTGGGATTGCACAGCATTTGAGTCCACATTGTCGTCTTTTCATCAATTTTATTAATATTTAATGTCCTAACAAGCCTCATGCATGAGCACGGAGAATCACGAGTGGAGAAAACGTTATTTTGCACTCTTTCTTGTCTTGTATACTAATACATTAGCGATAGCAAGTTAAATCAAGCCCAGATAAGCTAAACTCATTGCTTTTATTTTACATTGCCCTGTGAACCCTGAGGATCCATGAAGTGCTGTGTGAGTAAACAGAAGAAGGAAGTGGCTATTACTCAGAAAAACCTAAATAGCCTGGGAGTGAATGAGAGAGAGAGAGAGCGAGATAGTGTGGTAACTCGCAAGGTATGTGAATTTGGAACTGTGAAAGGCGAAGTAACACACTGAGACCATGCCTTTTTGGACTGTGTTTATTTAGAGACGTTGAACTCGCAGGGCTGAGCAACCCACAGGGAATCCCCCTAAAACCAGTGCTTCTGTGCAGGTTCTAATGGGACCCCGGGTTGCCAGATTGAGACATCACACAACAGAACAAGTGTCTCCAGTGTAATCTGAGAAGGGCCCAAGTGTATGCAAGCTTTAGCTCTGCCCGTGTTTAAACTAATCCACCTCTTCACTGACGATGATGGGCCTTTGATTGGCTGAATCAGGCATTTTAGTGCATGGACAGAACAAAAGTTCAGACCCACACTGGTCCTCTTCAGACAAGACTGGATACTCATGCAGTTAAACAGAGTTAAGCCATCGATTACAGAGTGCCTTTTACTCAGATAGAGTGCACATGATCCCTATTGGACTCACACAAACTAAATTAAAAACAGAGGAATTTCACTGGAGAAAAGTCTGGGTGGGCAGTAGGTGGTTTGGTTTCCTCCCAGCGGATTGGAGGAAACGGGGTGGGGTTTCTGAGTCTTCATTGGTCCGTCTCGTGATGAGCAGCCGTAGGCGTTGTCTGATTGGACCCTTTCAGGAAAGACAATCATAGGCATTGTCCGTCATCCCGTCCTTGTTCAGGTCCGTGTAAGCGCTACTCGACGAATCATAGTTCATATAAACGTCATCATCGATTGGCTGGGAGCCCCCTCTGGAGATGGGAAATGATACGCATATGGTTTTTCCAGCGATCGTATGAGATTAGATTAGATTAGAGGGTAAACAGACTTAACAGCATCATCGCGGAGTAAAAGCACAACAGACGGGACAGCGGATGCATTAAAACATCACACATCCACACAGACACAAACGGCACATGGAGGACAATAACAAAGTGCACCAGTGATGGAAGTTCTGTTAACATTGTTCAAAAAATATAACTGGAATAAAACAGTTGAAGTGCAGGGATTAAAGCCTGTGTATACTGAGGCAAAGTCAGACAAATACACATGTGCAGACAGGCAGACACACACACACACACACACACACACACTTGTATAGACTCTCTCACTGTGTACTTACTGCATCTCCACTCCAGGGCCTTGAAAACAGGGTGTGAGAGAAAAAGAGGAAGAGAGGGAGGAAGAGAGGAAGAGGGAAAAGGAGAAAGAAAGTGGGAGAGAAACATACATTCAGTTTCAGCCAACCTCCACTAAATATCAGAGTGTTTTTTGTAACATGTTCTCTCCAGTGTGGGGGTAGGTGGGGCAATACATTGAGCACAAAATATTTTTTAAAAATCATCAGAATGTACCGTGCATTTCTGTGTGTCCCTAACCCGACCCCTGTCAGGGGACACTGTAGTATGAGGGTTAGGAAACTATGTGACCTAAAGGTCAAAGTTCACATGTGACTCCTGACACCCCTGAGCGAATGAGGTTGTTGGTTTTGCGGTAAGGTCTTTGACACAGTTTGAGCATCAGGAAGGCGTTTTGGGCGTGTCTCACCTTTGGCAGAGGAGACATTGGAAAGGTGTTTGAGAGCTGCATTCTCTGGCTTCCTCTGCTTCCTCCAGAAAAACACAGCTAACAGGGGGAAAGCAAACAGCAGAAGCAAGCAGAGGAGAGCAAGAACCAGGGCAGCTATACCCACTGGGAGGCCTACTGTGGAGAGATAAACATCATCATCATCTTCATCATCACCTTCATCATCATGAATATGAATCTACGCCCAATTTTGCTCTGCCCTATGCGTTCATTTTAAACAACATTTAATTGACTTATGTCTCTTATCTTCACATATTTTATATTGCTCCTCTATCATTCGTTTGTTTTACTATTTATTGTACTTTACTTACAGTTTTTAAAAATTTTATTCTGTTTTATTATATTTTCGTTATATGCAGTTTGTGCTGCACTGTGCAGGTCAGGTACTGCACACATAAACTGTGTTAATAATATGTTTGTGGATACATATGTCCTGAGGGCACAGATTGACTGTGGTGAGATAGGGGGCCCTGTCCGCTGCACCTGGCAGAGAGATGATGTAGACGCTGCGGGACAGGCTGTACTGTATCTGCTTGCCCATCCTGTTGCTGTTAGCGTGGCACTTGTAGTCCCCGCTCTCCGCAGCCCTGCTGAGGGTCAGCACCTGCTGAAACCCCACCGCCGTGCGGCTCGCCTTGCCTTCCTCCATCCTATACCAGATCCAGGAGGTGTTGGGGGGGGCCGACTTCGCGAAGCACGTCAAGGTGAGAAGGCCGTGCCCCTCGAACACAACCCCGCTCTTGGGGCTGGGCACCACCCACAACGACAAGAGCCGCTCTGAGGAGACAGCAAATGAGGTCTGACTCACGCTACAAAGAGTTTGGGTGGCAGTATATCATCATGGTTAGGGACAATGCCCTTTTTAAAAATACCAAAAACATGCCATGTCAAGGTAGTTTTCACCCAGTGAAGTTCCTACCAGAACACCTACCCAGAACAGTCACTTCAACAGAGCTGTCTCCTTTGCGGTATCCATCGGTAACCATGCAGGTGTACTGTCCAGAGTCCTCCACAGTGATGTTGAACTTGGTGAACAAATAATTGCTCCCAATCTTTCTTGTCACGTTGGATGTCTGGCTTTTGTAGTACCAGCTGAAGCTGAGGCTCTCTCTATTCAAAACACTGCATTTAATACTGAGGGCACATCCAGCCAGGATCACAGGATTTCCCTGCAGAAACTCCACAGTCACCTCCAAGGGAGGGGGAGGGATGGTAACCAGGGCCCCTTCAGTCATTGTGGTGGGCATCTCTGTGGTAAGAGCTGTGGGCCAGAATGAAAACACAACAAGTCAGGTGAAGGTGTTGGGGGATATATTCCTTCTATTTTTAACCCCTTCTGTCACAGGTCAGTGTCAGTCCCACTGAGCGACACTCCCTCTCACAGACTCAGGAGTGACGTGTCACCCCTTTGATTCACCTGGCAACAAGCCTTGATTTTTTCCCCCCCAACACTGCCGATGAAACACCAATCAAATATCGCCTGTGCTGTCTCAGTAGAAACACACTCCCGTCTCTCCTGTAGTACTGTGTGTGGCCTGTAGGGTGTAAAATAGTCACTGGCTCTCCTGTAGTACTGTGTGTGGCCTGCAGGGTGTAAAATAGTCACTGGCTCTCCTGCAGTACTGTGTGTGGCCTGTAGGGTGTAAAATAGTCACTGGCTCTCTCCTGTAGTACTGTGTGTGGCCTGTAGGGTGTAAAATAGTCACTGGCTCTCTCCTGTAGTACTGTATTTGGCCTGCAGAGGGTGTAAATTAGTCACTGCTCACTAGAATGCACACTGGTGAGTTTTGGTGCTCGTGACGCTCCACAGTCACTGAAGAGACACAGTTGGTGGTTCGGAATTAGACAGAAAAAGAGGAAACATTACGATTTAAGACATGAATATTGTTTTTTGTTCCTCTTGCCCCTGGTAGGTGTGATGACAGAGCTGGGTGGGGTGGCCTCCTCAGACAGGTATCATAGTGAAAGCATGTGGCGTTGTGTTATGTAAACATGTAACGCTGTCGTTTCCCTCTTTTTTCCATACTGAAAATACAGAAAAAGGGGAACTAAACATTCAGTTCCTGGTGAACTTCTACGTGCTCTGTGTAATTACTATGGCGTGACTCACGCTGACGTTTTTCAGCTGCGTATCGCATCCAGCAGTTAGAAAGATGGTCCTGACAATGATCTTTGACAATGTCAACGAAAGCATCAACAATTGGACCGCAAAAGTTCGTTTTCGTATTTGGAGTAGCTGTGCTGTTTGTAAAGTTACATAGCCAATGAAGGCGGCGTTGCTTTTCTGACTCATCAGTGAGGTCATGCGTCACAGTGCTTCCGTTTTGTGAGCACCTGTCCAGGTGAAATCAGGAAGTACATCAAGCAGGAGCTGTCATTAATGTTTTCCCAGGTGTTGTGATATTTTTCATAATGGTAAAAAACCAACCAATCAGGGTTCAAAAATGTTTTTTTTGTCGAAGTTCACAGGTAAAAATTCAGGTGTGTTTCTTGATGATGTATATTCGTGCATTAATGAAACAAAGCATCGTTGTTACATTAATTTTCAGCCTGCATTAATTTTGTTTTCTGTGAAGAGAGCAGCATTTTTCTTTATGACATGGTAAACATTACTCAATCCCATTGGCCAATCCCAGCCTGTGTTTCTCTACGGGCAAGCACAACTCAATCAAAGCAGTCTTTTCACTACAGCATCAGCTTCACTGAGTGTTCTACATGTCATTGGACACAAGGACACAGATCCTGTGGAATCTGTTTCTGTCTTTCTAAAGTAGAATAGCATATTCCATGGGAGACCATTTTTGATTGGATTGCACCTGCCCCTAAAAAGAATAAGAGGATAAAAATCCAGTGACATAAACATCTCAAACCTAACTACAGTGGCTCCTATGTGAAGGTGACTCATAAAGAAATTACTGGCACTTTAAGACAAAAAAATAAAAATAAA
The DNA here is from genome assembly GCA_022829145.1 of Albula goreensis. Classification (NCBI taxonomy): domain Eukaryota; kingdom Metazoa; phylum Chordata; class Actinopteri; order Albuliformes; family Albulidae; genus Albula; species Albula goreensis. The sequence goes on from CM040749.1 coordinate 3,149,999, forward strand.
CACACACACACACTCAGTCAAATGTTGGTCAGTATGAGATGTACTGGTACCACACTAAGGAAGGGGAAGTTATTAAACATCAGGAATTAAAATATGGGCAGGGTTTGAAGCGCTCAACAGTCTTGGCCTACGTGTGTTTACTGTCACACTCCTGCAAGCACTTGACACCAAAAAAAAGGCGTAACCCTAGATACACAGTAAAACATTCAGTGATGCATCAATAGTTTTCTGTGTTGATTCTGGACTAATTGTACACTCTGATAGTGTACAATTAGTCCTACTGTTATAAGAGTACTCGCATGGGTTCATATGAGCTCTTTTAGAATTAAGGTCACACTGATATCTATTACACTTGCATAAACTCTATATTCCACATGTTACTGTGTTATTTGCTACAACTGACTGAAACCCGTTTTTGAACAGGCTGCTGTCAAACCGTCAAACACATGATGAAAACTGTTAACCATATACAGTCACACATATTCTGTTACATCCATACAACATAACGGACATTTTGTGGCACATACCAGAGTAGCCCAGTGTCTATCAAGCAGCAACATTTGTACACAGGAATATGATTTTACATGAAATAAAAATGAGATTTCTTGTCATTTTCTGTAGATGTTGATGCATTAGTGACCATGTCTTCCTCATATCCACTATCACATATTTTTCATCCACTTTCAGCTCTTTAAATTAGAAGGAAACACTGATAAATGTAGGATTCTTTCAAAGGATATGATGCCTAAAAATGACCCTTACGTATATATATATTACAGCCTAGATTCAATCAAACACACACACACACACACACACACACACACACACACATGAACACACACACACACACACACACACACACACTCACATGAACTCTCACACACTGACGCACACACACACTCACACAAACTCTCACACACACAGACACACACACAGATGCACACACACACTCACACAAACTCTCACACACACAGACACACACACACTCACACAAACTCTCACGCACAGATGCACACACACAAACTCTCACACACTGATGCACACACACAAACTCTCACACACACAGACACACACACACTCACACAAACTCTCACACACTGATGCACACACACAAACTCTCACACACACAGACACACACACACTCACACAAACTCTCACACAGATGCACACACACTCACACAAACTCTCACACACTGACGCACACACACACTCATACGCACACTGATGCACACACACACATACGCACACACACACGCACAAACACACTCAGAGACAAACAAAAACACAACACACAGATCTCCACTAAAATCCACCTACTCAAAGGGAATAATGTTGTAATGGAAAGTCTGTTTGATTGAATTGCATATTCCCCTAAAGAGACTGGGTGCATTTGATTGAATTGCCTCAAGTCTTACTTTTCACACGTTAAATCCTGACCCGCTCATAAGTGGTCTTTATGGCAGACGGGTAAACGGCAGGTGTGGAGAGTCCCGCGCCTTACCTGTGGCCCAGGACGAGTGCGCCAATGTGACCGCCAGCAGTAGCAGCAGCATGGTGGGTCCCTCCAGGTGTGCAGGTGGCATGCGGAATGCACCTGTCCCAGGTGGAGCAGCACTGCCACCCCCTGTGGGGAACACACCTCTTTATGTGGGGGAAGTGTGAAGAGGGAAGACAGAAACTCCCAGCTTCCCTCTCAGCGCTCCGGCTGGTCTGCCTGCTGAAAGAGCTGATTCACTCTGAGGGGAACGTGATGGCACAGATGGAGAAATCATACTGGTATATCACATCAGCATTATACCATAGTACCATGTTGGGGCCAAAAGTTCACATTTATGATAGATTGTCAGAACCTCATGTTCAACCACTTTCAGTCATAAAAAGTAAGATTAAGACTTACCTCATGTTGATTCTATCATTCTTTTAGAAAAACCTACTCCCAAATTTCACAGAACTAAAATAAGAACTAACAAAAAATCGACAGAGTTATTATTGGCTTTAAGAAATTGAATGCAAATTATTCATTTGTATCAGTGCAAGATATTTTGCATATATATGTGTGTATTCATGTTTTTGTGTGTGAACGTATTCCAAATTAGAATACACTAAACTGCTTTTTGTTTAAAAGCCAAAAAAAAAAAAAAACCTTTGAACTCCACATTGATACTTACTCTTGCTATCTTGGATCAGAACACTTTTTGGGTTCATTATGTGCTACATTAAATGATGGTTGTCAGAATGTCAGACACTCAAATTTTTATAACGCAATGGAAACAAAATGATACCACGCTTTTGAGAAGTCAAACAGGAACTTAGTGCAAACACTGTCAATTAGCATCCTATTTTTCTCTTATATAATATGCTGTGGCCGACTGTGTGACCACAGAGAAAAATTACAGGAACACAATGACTAAGTGCAGACACAGTGGGCATGGCCTGTATGTAGAGGCTGGCGGACTTCCTCCCGCTGTACGCCGCGATGGCTCAGCTATCGTGCTAAGAAACACGGTCATTAGTTCTGCTGCCGGTTTATGGCCTGACGACATATTAAAGTGTAAAAATATAGCTGGACTGATGTTTTTCAATGAGCTCATTAACATTATGCGTTTGCTGCCGACTGCAGAGACCAACGCAGTGCAGTTCTCAAAACTCTGCTCCACTGTCCATCAAGATTTAAACTTCAGAAACCAACATATGATGTAATATGCATCAACCAATAGGATACACCCATCTTACTAGCGTTAACATTGCTAAATACCGCTCGGAAACAAAATGTATTGAGATTGGCTATTTTCAGAGAGTTTTTAATTTTATTTGTTAGTAAATAAGAACAACATTAAGCACTATCCTCATTAACTATGGTTCACCCCCAATGAAAGACAACCAAGCACTTCCGTTTATGTGTGCTTGAACCTGCTAGGTTGCTACGGCTCTGTGTGTACGGTCCCTGAGCAGACACCCGTATCTTCCTGGCTGTTTTCCGGAGAAAGTCCTGGACAGAATGAAGCCCCATGTCAGGGCTGGTCCTACAGGGCAGCGATGACAGGGAGGAGACAGAAGCTGATAAATTAGCTTGTGTCTCTGACAGTCTCTGAGGCGCGGTGACAGTGCGGCGGGTAAACACGCGGAGGTTAGCGTTAGCGAGCTGCGGAAAAGGAAAGCCGGGCTGACGGGGCGGGTCGGGGGATGTCCCCTAACCCCCTCAAAAATACCCAGAACCGCTGTGCGTCAGTGGGCTGGCATCGGGTGCGCTGTGCGTCAGTGGGCTGGCATCGGCTGTTTATTTCTTATTGTTTCTCAGTCCCCACCTCATGAGAAAAACGTGGAGTGTTAAGTGTTTAACGGTCCAGAAAGAACTCGAGTGACCTGATGTAAACACAGCTGTAATCGAACACACAACTCCTCCAGGTGGGTTTTGCAGGTGAGCGGTGAGCGGTGAGGGGGCAGCTTGTAGTCTAGTGGCTAAGGTACATGACTGGGACCCCTGAGGTTGGTGGCTCAAGCCCCAATCCAGCCCCAGCAAGAACACCATTGCTGTTGGGCCACTGAGCAAGGCCCTTAACCCCACATTGCTCCCAGGGGGGATTGGCCCTTGGTTAGCCTAATCAACTGTAAGTCACCTTGGATTAAAGCACCAGCTAAATGACTGTAATATAAATGTAATGTAAATGAGAGATGAAGTCATATAGACATCAAAAACAAACATATAAATAGTGGTAATGGGTCTCTCTGTGACCAGGGGTCCACAGTGGGGAGGAAATCATTTTCAGCCCCATCAGGGTAAATAATAAAAATAATGTTTGTGATGTTATGTACTTCTGACAGAACATGCAACCTGTTATTGGAGGGGAGTGGACAGCCTGATGGTGGATAGACCCCCCTAGAGGCTTAAGATACAGACCGAGGGCTGGGCCAGAGGTGAGCAGTCACCCCACACCCCCCCACCGCCATCCCCAGAGAGACTCTCTGTCTGATCTAATGACTCTCCGACACGCCGCCCTCTCCCTCTCGCCGTCTCTCTCTGTCCTCATTAGACCCAATAGCCCAGGGCGACAGGGTGACAGGGAAAATAAATAAGTCCTGAAATAACTAAGTGAATAAATAAATACCTGTAAGACGACAGGGGAATGAGAAATCAGCCTCTTCCTCCTGCTCCTCCTCCTCCCTCTCCTCTCTCAAGCTCACCCAAGGGATGGGGGAAGAGAGGAAGGACAATAGACTGAGAAAAAAAGGTGATTTAACCTTTAAATCAAGTGCCTCTGGCTGGCAGGCAGCACTGTAATCACCTCCCAGGTTTCCACAATGAGTTAGAATTCAGTCCGCTTCCCTCAGGTGAATCAGCTCTGTGCGCGCGTGTGTGTGTGTGTGTGTGTGTGTGTGAGAAAGAGAGAGAGAGAGAGACAGAGAGAGTGGGTTTGTTTTGTGTGTGTGTGTGTGTGTGAGAGAGAGAGACAGAGAGAGTGGGTTTGTTTGTGTGTGTGTGTGTGTGTGTGTGTGTGTGAGAGAGAGAGACAGAGAGAGTGGGTTTGTTTGTGGGTGTATGTGTGAGAGAGAGAGTGGGTTTGTTTGTGTGTGAGTTTGTGTGTGTGTGTGTGTGTGTGAGAGAGAGAGAGAGAGAGAGAGATTGAGTGTGTTTGTGTGTGTGTGTGACAGAGAGAGAGAGTGTGCTTGTTTGTGTGTGTATGTGTGTGTCAGAGAGAGAGTACGTGTGGAGGGAGAGTGTATGTTTGTCTGAATGTGTTTTGTGCTTGTTTGTGTGTGTTTTTTGTTTTGTTGTATTTATTTGTTTTTGTGTGTGTGTTCATGTATGTGTGTATGTGTGTGTCTGCAGGTTTAACTCCAGTCCTGGAGGGCCGCAGTGTCTGCAGGTTTAACTCCAGTCCTGGAGGACCACAGTGTCTGCAGGTTTAACTCCAGTCCTGGAGGGCTGCAGTGTCTGCAGGTTTAACTCCAGTCCTGGAGGGCCGCAGTGTCTGCAGGTTTAACTCCAGTCCTGGAGGCCGCAGTGCCTGCAGATTTAGCACAAATCTTGGTTAAACACAGCGTCTGCAGGCTTTTGAGGTTTCCTTTCAATCAGTAGGCAATTTAGGCCTGGGAAACATGGTGTGCAGAGTCTGAGTCAGTGACTTAAATGAAGCATTTAAGTGCTGAAACACGACGGAAACAGCAGACTCTCCCGGCCTCTGGGATTTGTGTCCTTACATGGGCCTGTCCTTATGAGAGCCACAGCGCATGGGGAGCCTTTTATTTGCGCTTCGGCAGACTCACTTTGTCCTTCTCCATTTTTTCTGTTTTGTGCATCTTTGTTATTTGACCACTGACTATCATCATGTAACCAACAAATATGTCGGCTCCTAACAGGCGTTAAACACGTTAGGTTTGACACTTTTTTGAGTTTCTCACCGGATGCATGGCATGTGACTGATCCATATGTGTGGCGTTTGGATATAAATGTTTATTTTCTTATGCGAACGTAAACAAACAGTGTCAGACAGTGAATAAGGGCCTGAGGGCTTTGGCACGCTTCGTCTTTTGGCTCCCTCATGGAGCTCTCTGGGAGATGCTCTGAAAGGCAGCTGAGACACAGAGAGACACACACGAGAAGCTCAGTGTTAATGGCAGCTGAGACACAGAGAGACGCACATGAGAAGCTCAGTGTTAATGGCATCTGAGACACAGAGAGACGCACATGAGAAGCTCAGTTTTAATGGCAAGAGATTCAAAGCCTTTCTGGATATGCAGTGAGCAGTCAAAACGGCAACTAATTAAAGCTCATCTTAACAAAGAAAGTGCACGAAGAAAGTCTGTGCATACATATTAATTATTTCACTGTCATATTCAGAGAGAGAGAAGCATAAACTTCATAGTAATGACAGTAATAATAATCATCATCATCACCATCATCTTCACACACGCCTTCATCGCCAGCTCATAAGTGGGTACCTGCTGCTCCTGTGCTCTGATTGGGAAAGCCCCATTGGCTGCAAAAATAACTTCCACCCAAGTAGCCAATAGCAGGCTTTGCTGAGTGCTCCCTCAGCGAATCAGAAATGGTGCAGCCTGCCTAATTGTCTTTGCAGTGTGAGGGCTTGTCTGCTAAGAGATAACTGCTGGCTTGTTCATTTACAGAGGCGTGTGTGTGTGTATGTGTGTGTGTATGTGTGTGTGAGTGGGGTTTCATGCATGCCTGTAACTCTGTTAACTTCCACTACAACCTGTGGGGAAATTATACAATAGTACCACCCCTATTTATACAGCGCTCATTATACACGCATTCATAGCGATTTGCACAAAAGGAAATACAATAAAAGCAAACACACACAACAAAATAAACAAGTGTACGCTTGTGAGAAACAGAACTGAAGCAGACAATAAAGGTCACAATAGAAATAACTACTGCGAATAAAATAACACATTTAAAAAGATGAGTTTTGTAAATTGAGGTAAAAGTAAGGACTGAGGGTGAGAGTATGATGCTTCTACATTAAGCATTTCAGCAGCAAGGGACCAGAACAGAGAAAGCTGCATCACTTCCTGTTTTTAAATTTGGTATTGAGGAACAACCCCAAACCCCAAGCATGACAGAGCAGCCCTCCTCAGGCATAAAGAATTACCCACAATGCAAGGCTCCATGGAGCCCCACTCCTGATTCTTCCTTATTCACGAGAAGGAGAGAGTGCTGAAAAAATGTCCTCGGTTTCTCAGTGACTTTATGAACAGTATAGCTACAGTGCATCTGTAAAACATGCAGAAGTATACACCACAGCAGGTGGGGAAATTGTTTTGGGAGGGACGTGGAAAATTGACTTTTAGAGCTAAAGTACTTACACTCGGACATAAGTTTCTTGGACTTGGATCATTGTGCAGGACCGTTTTCAAATTACAGGATGTGATATATAACTAAAAAATGTCAAGATGAGTCAAGTGGACCTATAAAAATCAGATTTAGCTCTGTAAAAGAAAATCTTATCCTGCGATAAAATAAAGCCAGTATTCTCTGGTATTTACTGTGCCATAGTCTAAGTCAGATGCCAGTATAATATGAGTATGTGCAAGTACATCCATACTTTAACTATGGTGCTTATCATAGCTAACTACAATGATTGTGTTTTGTATTTGTGTATATGTTACACACACACACACACACACACTACAAAGAGCCTTGAGCACACGCTCAGATAGCATGAAATTATCCCAGAACATTATGGAACATATAAATTAGGTTCCCAGTTATTTTTCTGATTGACATGATAATGTTCTCCAAACTGGCTTAAGATTACTTATTTCTGAAAACAAGTTCAATCAAGTCACAACAAAAATGTTCAAGCCAAATAATGGTAATGGGACACCCAGGGAATGGGACAAATGTAATGCCGTTGGGAACATTCACCCTAAAATTAATGGCAGAATCTCACTGATTGGCTGGCAGTTGACTCATTTGTCTATATGCCAGTTAAATAGACCTGGCCTCCAGACCAATCATTAAGCACCTACCACCTCGGCAATTGACCAGTCCTTCAAATCAATGAATGTGTATTTTGTACAGCCCTGATTTTACAAACAGGATGCCCCACGTGGCTTCGCAAACGTTATTCCAGGGGAGCCATAAAAACAGAAAAACTTTGGGAAAATCTGGAAAAGCATTTCCAGACTCTTTTTACGTGGAATGACTGTAGGCTCCTGGAAAATGATTGCAGGTGGGAAACAAAAACTCACATAATGAAAAAAAAATGTAATTACATTTATTTTTACGTTTGGCGCTCAAACGCGTAATCTCGCACGTTCCTAATGTCCCCTTCTTCCGGGTTCAGACGAGCCCCCTTAGTCATCACTTCCATGTTGTGATTTTATGGTTGGACACTAGATGGCGCCAAATCCTCAAACATTCACCATCGGCCGGCTGTGTTCTTCCGCTCAATCCTGGCTCACCGCAGACTGGCTGAGATGCAGCTCAGAAGAGGGTCTTACCTGCGGGTTTTCTCTCACCCTGATCACACAATGTGAATGGCCTCTAGAGACTAAATACTCACCACTTTACTTGACCCGCACAGATATGTCCCTGGATTTCTATCGTAAAAATGTTGACCAGGATCTCTTTTACAATCCGATTTATTTATTACTGTGTTTGCTTGAGAATTTTTAAACATACATTTAACAATTCTCATGTTTTGTGTCTGGTTTATCCATGGCTACTTTTAATCCGCAGCCCCAGTACAGATCACTAACGATGTTAGACAAAGTCAAAAGAAGAATCCTACTTTCACCCGGCATTCAGAACAAACCTTGTCCTTCACATGGCCATACATTTTTGGTAGTAACGTATTTAGTTTCAAGTTCGCAAGTATCTGGAGGATTATTGTTTTCAAAATTTACCGGCAACCACAGAGCAAAAGAATTTAGAGTATTTGACCAAGGTCTAGAATCTCATGGAAGTCTTTTCTTTGAGCGAAAGCTATTTTGAGTTATATTTTGTTTAGTTTCATTTTGATCTGGAGTTATACAGTTTCCGTTTCTCACCGTTCCGCGCTGTTTGTGTGATTTTTTTGTTTTTTTTTTGTTTTGAGACGGTTAGATTGATTTGGCGCTGCCTCAGATTGATCGTGCCAGGCGTTTTCGGTGTCAGGCATAGCCGCGGTAACGACCGGCCTCCCCCTGTTTCTCTGTCTGTCGGCAGGAAACGGAAAGCACGGCACCCCGCAGACGTATCTGTCTTCCTTGTCAAAGAATCACATCTCAAACTTAACAAACGTCTCTCAACAGAGGAGAAAGGAGAAATAAAAAAAAGAGACAACGATAGACAAACAAGTACAACGAAATAAGAGAACAAACCAGGACTCGTCTCTGAGGGAAGGCCCGTGAGAAATGCTGTGTTTTTACAGCAAGGAAAAAACCTAATAATGTCAAAACGATCTTTATCCTTTTATTCTGACGGATTTGAGTATCATGTTAAGCACTGATTTTCTTTGGCAGTACAAGCCAGTTAACATTAAAGATAGCATTAGTAGTAGGGCCAGAACAGTTCCCAAATGGTTTGTGGGTAGAAGGGAAACTGGTTTAGCTCTGTAGCCAAAACATTGTAGATTTTAAGCCTGGAGTTGTACCATTAGCCAGCCATGGTCAGGGTGGTGTGCCATAAAGCCGCTTTGCAGCCATCTCGGGAAAACAATGAGAGGAAAAAGTAATCTTTTATTTTATTTTAAGTTAACTCAAATTTTAAATGTTCAAAATATGCAATAAGAGCTAATAACCATTTTTCTGTACAGTAAAGCAACCTCATAAAATGTATCTACTTTTGCATATATGTGTGTTTCCCAGGGGCCCATTGCCACAAGATGCAACTGACAGCAAGTTTAAATCTCTTTACTGTGTGTGGCCTGTAGGGTGTAAAATAGTCACTGGCTCTCTCCTTTATATAGAATGTAGTTAAGGATATGTTCTTGGCTAAAAGCTAAGGTGGCACAGAGTTAGCCCTGACATGATTCATGCTTCCAAATACAGTATATGAAAGCAAGAGGGATGGGGGAGGCGCTAAAAATGATGTAATGGATAAATGATGGGGGAAAAATGTTTTCCCCATCTCTTTCTTTCTCTCTTTTTTTCACTCTGAAGGCTGCTCTCTTCTCCTTGTTCACACTCTCTCTCTCTTCTACGTCCTCTTCATCTCTTGTTTTCAGTGTCTACCTCTGTGTGTAATCAGCTGAGTGTGCAGCAGTAGCCTTGTGTGGGTCTGAGAGGGATTCGCCCACACGCTCATCCTCTCCCTGCCTGCCTCCCTCCATCTCCCCACCAGACACACGCTGTCTGCTGCAGGCTCCTACTGGGGCACTGGGGCCGGTGTGTGGGGTGAGGATGTCTGTGTTTGTGTGTGTGCGTGTGTGTTTGTGTGAGCAAATGTGAGTGTGTATGTATGTGTCTCTGTTTGTATTGTGCATGGTATGTGTGTATATGTGCATATGTGTGTGTGAGGGAGAGTGTGTGTGTGTGTGTGTGAACATGTGTATGTATATGTCCGTGTCTGTATTGTGCATGATGTGCGTGTATATGTGTGTGTGTGTGTGTGTGTGTGTGTATGTATGAATGTGGTATATATGTATCTGTGTGTGGTGTGTGTATATGTATGCGTAGATATATGTATATGTGTATGCATGGTGGTGGAGCAGGGCAGCAGGCCTGCTGTGGCCGGGGTTGGGGGTTGGGGGTTGGGGCTCCTTTAGCTGCTCCTCCGGCTCAGACGTGCACCACGGGCCCCTCACTGCACCGGTGGAACAGATGTCAGGGGCGCGGATACCGCCTCTCTGCACAGAGCAGAGCATGAAACAAATGAGGGGAAAAGCGGCAGAATATAACCTTCAGATTACAGATGGGCTGTAGAGCAGGGGCCAGGCCAGGGTCTACATGAATTTACACCATGTAAATACCCAGACGCAGGGTTTACAGGAATTTACACCATGTAAATACCCAGACGGGGACTGGGGGAGGGGGAGTGATGAGCATTTTGTGTGAGATTTACTGGTGTGTGTATGTGTACATGTGTGTGTGTGCATGAGAGCATGTGTGCATGTGCACATTTTATGTGTGTGTGCATGTGGGTGTGTGTGTATGCATGTGCATGCTTTGTGTGTTTGAGATTTACTGGTGGGTGTGTGTGTGTGTACGTGTGTTTGATATTTCATTGTAGATGTGTGTGTGTGTTCCATTGTGTAAGTGTATGTGTGTTTTTCTGTGTTTGTGAATGCTCTTACTAACTCTTTCTAAAACACGTTCTGCTCACTCAGTTACACTACCCAGATTCTTACTGCGTTACACTGCTGCAGCCAATCAGATTCCAGGAAGCCCAGACCAGACAAGATAGCAAAGATTTCAGACACTCCACCAGAGACTGAGAGTCTGGAGTGGAGACCACTCAGACAGTCTATTACCACAACCCCAATCACGCTACCCTACACAGGAGTGGAGTCCTTCACATCACAGAGGTCACGTGACCACGGCAGAGACATGACTATCATCCTCAAAGTCCCAGAGGTCACGTGACCAAGGCAGAGACATGACTATCATCCTCAAAGTCCCAGAGGTCACGTGACCAAGGCAGAGACATGACTATCATCCTCAAAGTCCCAGAGGTCACGTGACCAAGGCAGAGACATGACTATTGTCCTCAAAGTCCCAGAGGTCACATGACCATGACACAGACATAAGCAGAATCTGTAAGGTCACAGAGGTCACATGACCATGTCAGAGACATGAGTAAGGTTCTTGAAGTCACAATGGTCACATGACCAAGGCAGAGACATGGCTAAGGTCCTTGAAGTCACAATGGTCACATGACCATGGTGAAAATGCCAGGACAGTCTTGCTAGAGATGCCAGTAGCGTTGTAACAGAGATCAGAGGTCATGGCAGCAGTATGGTGAGGTCAAATGATCATGTTGGTACTCATTCTGCCAGAAGAAAATTCCTGTACTCTGTATTTTATTTTTTCCTCTTCCCTCTGTCTTTTAAATTCTGATCTCCTAAGCTGTCGCTAGCCCAACTGCCTCCTAATGAATTTCTTATCTCCCAATTTCAATGGCTGCAGTGATTAGGTTTATTATTTATGGTATTAGCATTCTCTTCATGGACAATAAGGAGGGAGATTATAAAAAAAAAAACCTGAGTGAGAAAACCAGAGAAGCAGTTGAGGAAAAGATGAAAAATTATTTCTGTGGTGGCCTAAGGCTTGATCACACAAAACTTCCTGCTGGAAAAGGAGGGGAGAGAGAGAGAGAGAGAGAGAGAGAGAGAGAGATGTGATAGCAACAAAGTGAAATGAATGGGGAGGCAGAGAAACTAGGAGAGGTGAGGGAGAAAGAGAAGGAGATTAAGAGAGAGAGAAAATGAAAAATGGTGGGAGGGTGGGGGGAGGGCTCTACTACCACAACAGCGGCTCAACTTGAGATCACATATCCTGGCCCAAGGCAGGGGGTCCTACACTCTGAGCCCCCACTTATTTCTATCACCCCAAAATGGTCACACTTTAAACAAAGTGCTGCTTATAAAGGCTACATATATCATTTATAAAGCCTTTATAAATGTTACAAAATGGCTTCATAAATGAAACATAAGCAAATAACATGCATTATAAAGGAGTTATAAAGGACCATAACATAAAACCTTCATATGCAAAATGTTGACGCTATGCATATGCTTTAACTGCTGCAGAGACTTTAATAAGGACAGTGTTTGATTCGATTTACAGGCAGTCAGGTTTGTCCAGCCCCGGTGCTGGAGAGCGACAGGGTGAGACAGCACTTAACTCAGTGGTGTTTTTCTCCAGTCCTGGGGAACCGTAGTGTGTGCTGGTTTGTGTTGTTACTCTGCACTGAACGCCTAATTGACACTCCTCATTACTCAGCAAACTCACCTTCCATGAGTTCCTGCGCATCCTGGACAAACCTAAAGGTTCTTCTTTCGTCCTGCTGGGGGAACCCTTAAAGGTTCATCTTAGATACAGATATCTTTAAGGGGTTCTTTATGCTGGTTCTACAGAGAACCTGTGAGTGATATCCATATCAAAGGGTTCCCCAGCAGGACAAGCGAAGAACCCTTTAACTTTTTATTCAGTGGTGTGGTTTTCAGATGAAAAACAAAACCCAGCGCAGACTCCTCCAGGACCTGGACCACTGACTCAGCTGATGATTTAGCACAGCTGATCGCACTGTGGCGTGTTCCTCTGTGTTCCTCTGTGTGTTTCTCTTGTTTCTTGCACGTGTTTCTCTGCATGTTCCTCTGCGTGTTCCTCTGTGTGTTTCTCTGCATGTTTCTCTGCATGTTCCTCTGCGTGTTCCTCTGTGTGTTTCTCTGCGTGTTTCTCTGCATCTGCCTCTGTGTGTTCCTCTGCGTGTTTCTCTGCGTGTTTCTCTGCGTGTTTCTCTGCGTGTTCCTCTGTGTGTTCCTCTGCGTGTTTCTCTGCGTGTTCCTCTGCGTGTTTCTCTGTGTGTTCCTCTGCGTGTTTCTCTGTGTTCTCTGCATGTTTTCTCGTGTTCCTTGTGTTCCTCTGCATGTTTCTCTGCGTGTTCCTCTGCGTGTTCCTCTGTGTGTTTCTCTGCGTGTTTTTCTATGTGTTTCTCTGCTTGTTTCTTGGCTCTGAATTACTTTGATTTCAAGGTGAAAACAAACACCAGCCACACCCAGTAGCTCCTCGGGATGGGGGCCGGACACCCTTGTAGTAAACTCTTCATGGGTCTTTTCGTGACCCCCTCTCTGCCCCTCTCGCTGGCCTGGGGGGTGCACAGTGATCACTCGTTAAGGCAACACGCACGCTCGTCTGCGTTTTGCTATTTCTGGATCAGAGACTGCAATTGGCAGCTTTTTATATAGCAAATCATGCTGCTGGAACCCTCTCCTCTGTGTTTAACCGTGGTTATTTTTAAAGCAGCCCTTTATGCTGCGCGTGTAGCTGGCTGCTTTGGAGGCGCTGTTTTGATTTGTCGTGCCAATAAAGTTTAATTGGATTGCATCAGAGAGAGGGAGAGAGGGATAGACAGAGGAGAGAGAGATAAACAGAGAGCATCATTGCAATCTGTATATGCACAATTGCTATTTTCATGTGAGTGTATGTTTTTTTTTTCCTTTGTTCCAGTTTTATTTCAGGATATTTTTTAAATTGGCAATATTAGTGAATACTTTCTCTCTAACTTTGTTGTTGCAGGTCCTGTAAGTTTGTGGTAAAGAGAATTTAAATCTGAGCTAGCTCATGTTTAAGGCTTGGAGCTGGCACATGGCTCTGTGAGATCATGCAGCATGGATATGGGGCAAGAAGGGGGTCCGATGGAGACTGTACCCAGCACAGAAGGCTTTCTGCCCTGCCAGCTGACTGCAGTGAGGTGTGTTCCACACAGCAAACACAAGTTTAAGGGGGTTTTGCAGAGCCACAGTGCCTGCATGACATATACCTGGCACATTAAGTCCTGGGCCTGCAGTCCAGGGGTGGAGTTGCACCTGGCCGTATTGGAACTAGCTGCCCACCCCCCATGTATGGACATCCGTGATGAGAGAGACGAGCAGATGGAGAGGTGTGACACGTGAAAAAGGTAGAGATTTGAAGGTGAACGGGTTTCGGAAACAAGCAAGCGCGATGGGAGTTCAGGTACATGGCACATTACACCTGTGGATATGCATAGTACCTTTTTGGAAGTTAAATATTTACCAATAAAATATATGAACAAAATCAGAATAAATATTAGGATGCTTCACTGTACATGGGTAATTATACAAATACTAGCAGTTTCAGGTGTTGAGATACATAGAAAATATAACTGTGACCTATATTTGCCTTTCAGTTTCCCAAAAACTCCATATATTAATGATACAGTACAGCATAAAGTATTCCCTTGCTGCTCCATACAACACTATAGAACATTTGGTTACCATAAGGATGGGTTTGTGTGCTGAAACTCTGAAACTGATCCATCAGAAACTTAGCGAGGTCTAAGAGAAGCAGCCGCAGATGTTATCTCACAATATTGCCGTGGTTACAGACCCTAGACAGAGACCGATACAAATGTAACCAGAATAAAGACACGTGACATCATAATGGAAACTGGCTGCCAGTGACAGCGTTGTGACTATTGCAAACCTTCATTTATTCATTGTGCCCGTTAAGGCTCCGTGACTATTGCAAACCTTCATTTATTTATTGTGCTGCTTAAGTTCTACGTTCCTAATTGAGTCTTTCTTTTCTTTTCTCCTTCCTAATTTTCTGTTCAGTGTGAGCATTTTGAGCACCATGTAAGGAAAGCAATGGAGGGCGAGGCTAGATGTTGATCTTCATGTATCGCCTCTTAAAGGCTTAATTGCACTGTATCAGTTGACTTAGGAGCCAATGCATGTGTGCTCCCTTTGGTAGGGTAACCACCTGCCCACCTTTTCTCAGGTGTTGTCCTCTTTTCCTTTACAAAAATGTCTCTCTGGGTGGCAAAATTTAAAAACAAATATCTATAGGAGGACACAAATGAAATATGAAATATGAAAATGCAATATATAAAGTATATATCACACAAAGTAAAAAGTATCCTGGCTGAAAAATCCATATGCAGACACAGTATGCAGAAAAATGACTCCCAGCAGAATGGTCTCCCTGTTCTCTACCTTGTACTGCCTCTCAGAAGTGTGCTCCTTTATGATTGGTCAAATATGGTAACCCTTGGATACCAGAAAACGAAAAAAAAAAACCAAAAAAACATGGATACTGCAAAACCGGATCTATGATTTAACTTACTGTTAGACCAGGGGGAAATGCAGATCTTACAAAGAAAGGGGGGAGGGGGAGGACAAGAGACGCTAAGGCTACATAGCTTACGGCGTAGTATGTTACTTCCCATCACACAATGAGGGGCTATGTATAGATCTCTTCAAAAACCTCTCACCACTTTCCTTTCAGTGTCTCTAATATAACTGCCATCATTTCTCAGTTTGTAATATAGGTTGGGAAAGGAAATCGTTATTTTGTTCTTTCGTAAATCTGTAATATTTCTGTTTGACTTTTACATCTTTCATTTTACTTTATTTTCCACTTGCCTTTATTTTATTATTTTATATCTTTATTTTACTCTGATAGCACATTTCTATTACATCAGACTGAAGCAGAAATTATTGCCCTGAAAATGGTTTACAATAGGTATGAATCTGAATGCATCCTCAAAAAAATATACAATTATGACATGCCTTTGACTTCCCAACCAATCAAAATTTGCCATCTTTGACCTGCTTTTAATCTTCTTACAAATCAGACTTCACGTCATCTTTGATCCATATTTCACCTGTGATCCAAGCAATCGGGTTCAAGAGTCAGCCCTGATATGACGTCGCCACCGCAAGCATCGGCCCAAAAAACCTCTGAGCCGTTCCAAAAGGCATCTGCCCCTGCCCGCCAATAAACAGCCTTTGGCCATCTCATTTGGTAACGATTTATCCGTGGCCAACATCCCTATCACCGTGGGTAACAACCTTTAATTACAAACCGCCATCTCCTCCCCTATCGCCTTGGTGACCATTCGGCGATCAGCAGCTGCAAAGCCTGCCAAACGTTCTGGCTCTTTCTGGTCATACTGGAACACGCAGAGGAGCCGTGGACTCCTAAATTACGCTCAGCTGGGAAAAGGAGTGTGAATAAACATGAATCAGCAATCTGACCACAATTATGGACCTATGCTGCCATCACTGACAGTTCTGTAACCTGACCGCACTTACAGACCCGTAACCTGACCAGACTTACAGACCAGTAACCTGACCACACATATGGCCTGTTTTTCAGCCTGCAGAGTAATCTGACCACAATAACGCACCTGTAACCTGAACAATTACAGACCTGTAACCTGCCCACAATTACAGTTCTGTAACCTGACTGCACTTACAGACCTGTAGCTTGACCAGACTTACAGACCAGTAACCTGACCACACATATGGCCTGTTTTTCAGCCTGCATTGTGACCACAATAACGCACCTGTAACCTGAACAATTACAGACCTGTAACCTGACCACAATTTCAGATCTGCAATCTGACCATTTAGGGTCACTTTTTCAGTCCCTGGAGTAACCTGACCACACTTACAGACTGTTGTTCTCACCACACTTAAAGCCCATTTTTCTGACCACACTTACGGCCTGTTTGTGAGCCCCCGGCCCAGGGACGAAGGCAGCTGGAGCAGCAGGGACTTTAACGGCGTTCCTGACAGCAGCACGCACGCCACGCTGAGGGTTATTTACCGTCCCTCTGCGTCATTAGTGCCCCTTCAGTGCTTTCCTAAAACCAAATGGGGTTAAAACAGGCTCATATTTCCCAGGGATGTCCAGATAGCTCTTACCACCCAAATCTTAAATCTGGATATTTTATTAGTTAGGTTATGATACATATCACTAATTTACATTAATATTTATATCGATCTTCTCTGTGTTATGAACGGTGTTGTAATAATAATAATAATAATAATAATAATAATAATAATAATAATAATAATAATATATTCTGTGTGTGTATATTGTTGCTTATATAATGTAGAGGGTGGGTGAGTTTTCCAGTTTCTCTCCAGCCCTAATTACACACACACACTCATACACACATTTCTCCTCTTTTTATATCTTTTTTGTGCTTTCCAATTCTCATCTCTCACTCTCTTCTGGTGACTCAAATTCTCTCACATATGACACATCCAGCACTGAACACTGCCCCCCCTCCCCCTCCCATGATTAAAGAAAAAAATACTCTGGATTGCGAATAAACACTGAGCTGCTGGTGCTGCCTGCCTCCATTCGGGCTCTCAGGTGCCTCTCATTTCCTTTCTGAGGTTGTTATTTCCTGGGTTGTGGACAGGTGGGCTGTCATCTGCATGGCCATCTTAGTCACCCGCCATCACCCCCTCATCGCCCCCAAGGCACGCCTGCCACATCTTGAGCTGCCCTGCTATTTTGCCCCCCCTCCCACCCTCTAGGTGTATTTTCACACCTAAAGAGTGAGCGTGTGGCTCAGACTGTGCCAGGGGACCATTCCCCCCCCCAAAACCCCACCCCCACATGCTGACAGCTCTGCAGCCTCACGCTCACCGATTACTGGAGCGATAAGCAATACCGATTCTCACCAAACCGGCGCCAGACATCCCATAACTTTCCACCAAAACAGTGCCAGACATCCCATAAATAACCACACCGGCCTGGCTGTGATTCGGCAAGCTTGCGCTCAAAACCTGCACCTCACTTTCTCCTAATCAGGATTATCTTACTGGAGAAGGCCCTGATGCAGAGTTAGAGAATGGGATTTGGGTGGAGTGAGACAGAATCGAGATGAAAGTATTTTTTTTTTTTGTTGCACAGTAACTGAGAACATTTACAAAGAGAATGAGAGAGAGTGAGAGAGAGAGAGAGAGAGAGAGAGAGAGAGAGAGAATGTAAAAGCACAGAGATCAGATATCACAGGCACACATGACTGTCCAGAGAAAACCCCATTAGGGGTCAGTGGAGACAGAGCTGCACTTCTTCACAGAATGCCCCAAACACCAGGACATCAGAAATACATTCTATTCCTAAACTGGATCCATTTTCCCTGATTTCACAAATTACAGAAACATTGAAAGGCACCCCCGCATACGGGATGAGAAAACTGGGAGTGTGTGGCGCTGGCTGCAAAATATATGGCCTTTGTATTGCCCTTATTACTGTCCTTATTATTATTATTATTGTTCTTATTACTGCTCAATATGTCTGTGGGTCTCCCCTTTCATTCTTTATTTTCATTTCTTTATGCATATGTTTATTTTATTAGACTGTATTATGTTTTCTTTTTGTCATATATTAATTGCTGTGGCAGTCATGCCAATAAAGTATAATGAAATTGAAATTGAACTGTGAGAGAGAGAGGGAAAGAGAGAGAGAGGGAGGGAGAGAAAGAGAGGGAGGGAGGGGGAGAGAGAGAGAGAGAGAGAAGAGAGGGAGAGAAGGAGTGAGAGAGTGAGAGAAAGGAACAGAGAAAGTGTGACAGAGAGCATGTGTGTAACTACCCAATACTGACTCTATTGAGATATAATGAAAAGATATAAGCCAAATATGATAATTGTTTGTATAAGCTTAATTACCTACAGAAACAATTCACAGTTACCCTATTATAATTATGATTAACTTAATTGATTTATTGAATTAGTATGACTTACGTCCAATAGAAAACATATAGACAGTACCTTTTAACTTATATGTTGTGCTTTGGCAGTGAACTGAGAGGGAGAAAGAACCTGTATGCACCATTGCTATTTTTGTGTAAGTATATTTATTTTTCTTTATTTCGCGCTCCACTATAACTTTAGACCCGTAGTTATGCTTCAGCAGTATAAGTGTGTACATTATGGTGAAATCCCCATTAGAGGTGCTGTTTGATACAGCACTGTGGCTTTTTATGTTCCCTTTATTTAGATGTCATTTCTTCAGTAAAAATGACAAACTCTGAACTGTCTGAATTGTGAGAGTGCAATCATGGAAAAAGGTAGTCTGAAAAGTGGGTTGAGGTAATTGTGGATCTGAGACAACCATATCCATTTAGCATCCAGAAGCTGACCACCCCAAATGAGTAAAAAACATGTGTATGTGTGTGTCTGAGAGTTTGTATGTACATGAGTGAGTGTATGCATGTTCAAATGTGTGTGTTAGTGTGTGTAAGCAAGAGTGTGTGTATGTGTGTGGGTAAGTGAGAGTGTGTGTTGGCGTGTGAATGTGTGTGTGTTTGAGCCTGTGTGTATACTGTATGTGTGAGTGTGTGTTTTTGTTTGTGAGTGTATGTGGGTGTGAGTGTGCATGTGCATGTGTTTGTGTATGTGTGTGTGTGAGTGTGAGAGTATGAGTGTGTGTGTGTGTGTGTGTGTGAGTGAGTGAGTGAGTGAGTGTGTGTGTGTGTGTGTGTGTGTGTGTGTGAGAGAGAGTGTGTGTGATACGATGACAGCTCCCCGGCAGGGCCACTCAGAGTGAGACATTGATTAGGTGTCAGTCTGAGGAGCGCTACCCATTAGACCAGGAGCACAGTGTCTCCATCAGCATCCGGACTGCAGAGAGGAGGTCCCCACAACACAGGTACACTGTGTCAGTGTGTGTGTGTGTTTGTGTGAGTGTGGAATCGAGTGAGTTTTTGTGTGCGTGTGTATGTCTGTGTGTGTGCTTGAGTGTGTGAGTGTGTGCATGGTTGTGAGTGAGTAGAGGAAAGTGAGTGTGTGTGTGTGTGTACATGTGTGGAAATGAGTGAGTGTAAGGGTGTGTGTGTGTGTGTGTGTGTGTGTGTGTGCGTGCTGTATGTTGACCTGTATGATCTCAAAAACAAACACACACTCACCTACAAATACATTCACATGCTTACATAGACAAATATACTCTCCTCACACACAAACACACACACACACACACACACACGCGCGTGCGCACACACAGCGGGCGAGCACACACATACACACACACACAAATACACTCACAGTGTAAGTCTACCTGCTCGTATAAACAGTCTCAAGAATCCATTTACAGGGAGTTTCATGCCTCACCAGGTAAAAGCCATGACAGTATGCTGTCCTCAGCGATAGATCCAGGGTAATATCTGTCAGGTCAAAGGTGAGTGGCGTTCTGGGAGTCCTCTGCTGCTGATAGGAACACAAATCCCAGCTGCAGAGCCTCGGATGCCATTTACACAGCCATGGAGAAAATTGAAAATAAAAGGAAGGAGAGAGCTCCTCTCTTCGCAGCGTTCATGGAAAAATGCAAACAAGAAATGATAGAATTATGATTAGCACTTCAAAGTGATGTATCGCTGCTCTCTCTGGAATGACTGGAAATTAAGACGAGCAAACAAACAACAAACAGCAAACAGCGAACGATATCCTCGGATAAGTTATTTGCGTTGGCTTCACTTTGCTCGCCAGATGCGCAGTACATTGTGAATGAGGGAAAGTAAGTTGTGTCCAATTTGAGAATACTCAGCTCCAATGCGTGTTCACTGTGGTGAGAGGAAGTGATGTCACCTTTGAGGAGGTCAAAGGTCAGATATAAGGAACTACTCTTTTGGGGATTTCGATATCTGTGGCTTTTTGTGAAATACATGGGGTAGAGTCAATGAAAAACAAATAATCACTGTAAGGGCTTATGCAGTTCAATCAAAAGAGACCTGAAATCACAGCATAGTTTTAAAAATGTTTTATTTTATAGGATGTGAGCACGTGTGTCCTTTGGAGTCTGTTCACAGCCCCTTTGTGATTTAATCCTGACAAAATATGTTATTAATTTATTTTGGTACTGTAGGAATTGCAGTAGGATGCCTCTAGATTTAAAACCCGATAACAAACAGAAGGGAAAAAAATACAATAGCTTCTTAGCAATTCTGTCAGCAGTGATTTTCTGTTGCATTCGCTGAGCCCTTTTTGCAGCGTGACAGAAGAGCTAAATCTAGGCTAAAACCACAGGCAGACCCACTATTGACAGAGGTGCTTATACTCGACCCGCTTTTGGCCCGTGAACCCCACAGCACTCACGGGTCAAACAGAACATCCCAGTGATGCCGCCAGTTTACAGGCAAACGCTCTCTGGATGAACATTTTTTTGTTGAAAATGTATTTCATTTATTTATCCTGTTCTTTCCCATGAAAGCCCCACCGAGATAAGAAATCTCTTTCACAGGGGGAGCCCTGGCCAAGAAGGTAAGATCAGATAAACTACTTCACAGTAAGGCTTCGACATACTCTACAACACAATATCAGCTTACAGTACACGCTTAGATACGATGCTATCATTTGATAAATATCAGATGAGCAAAGGCAAGCAATGACTGAATGGTTACGCGTCAACATTTCTCTTTTCCTTTCTTGTTTTGTTTCCGGAACGTGTTTCCCGAACATTCCGGAGCATTCTTTGAGGATGTCGATGACACAGGTGGGTGCAAGCAGGTTTCCGTCCGGAAATAGGGGGTTTGTAGAAAGATTATAATAGTAATATATATATATTTTTTTGTGGGGATACGGTGACAGACAGCACGGCTTGCTGCAGAGTTAAATGCCAGCTCTCAGAAGTTGTGCCAGCTCTCGGTTTGCAGTGCGGCGCGAGTCCGCTCCTTTTGTATTACACCCTAATCTCTTTTTTCATGTCTCCCTATTTATAAACCAGACTAAAGCATCGGCTTTTTTTTTTTTTTAATACCCAGAAATCAAAACCCCACAAGATTATTTATGAGAGGCAGGCTATTAGCATGGCGGCGGAGGGGGATATTAGTGCAGTGGATGGGACAGAGCTCAGTCGTGTCCCTGGCAACAGGGGATGGGACCCTGGTTATTTCAATGTCCTGTGTACTCAAAACCCAGGATCGCCATGGTAATCTCCATTTAAATACACAAATCCTCCACTGCAATCCAATCAAACGGAATACTCCGACAGAGCTCCGCTATCCGAACAGATGCCAAGAGAACAACCCCCAACCCCCCCCACAACCCTACCCCCCCAACATCCTGTAAAACACACACATACGCGCGCACACTGACATAAGACCACTCTTTCACTCACACACACACCACCCTCTTTTGATAGCAGTCGGCAGAGCCTAATGCCTTCTCCGAGGACTTTAATCCAGATTACGATGCGGGGGCTCTGCGGGGGGGGGGGGACGGAGGCTGAATGGTGTGTAAGAGCTGCCATCCTTCCTGAAAGTAACCCCACCAGGCCGTGACGGACTCCCACCGCGCGGTGTGAGAGAAAGGAGTTTGTTTGTTTATTCATTTGTTTATTTATCTCCGATAGTGGGCAGGCTTAGCCACCAGCGGCCAGAGGTGACTGCCATGTTCTTGAACAAAACGCGAAGCCTCTATCAGTCTTGTGTGTGTGTGTGAGTGTGTGTGTGTGTGTATATGAGGGGGAATAAATTGGGATTGTTGTTTTTGTTTAAAGGCCTGCTTTGAGTTGTTTTTCCTCATTTTTCATTTGCATATATCAAGTCTGCAGTTTTCAAAAGGCGTTGCATTATAATCCGCGAAAATTGCAATGTCAGTGAAAGTAAGACCGTTTTGACTGTAAAAAGCCCATTTCTGCTTTATTTTGACTTCTTTTTGACTTTTGATGACTCCCCACATGCGGGAATTTATGTTCCCTGCAAATATCACAGATGTGAGGTAGCTGTCCTGCTCGTGAAGTTACAAAGGAAACGAGGGGGTTTCACTTTTAAAACCAGTTCTGTCAACCCAGCTGGAGCTGTTCTTCTCTTTCATGAGTACGACCTTGAGTAAAACCAGGAACTGAGACCAGTTGGAACGTGCCTTCAAAATACTTCATGCCATCTTGGAAAGCAGATCGATGTTAAAAACTGAATAAAATCTTTAGGAAAATTTAAAGGTTCAACTATTCCCAGGCAGCAACGCTTGTCCGGCTTTCTGTAGATCTTTGTTAAATGACAAAGAACACCACATGATAGCATATTAGCCTTAGGATGTTATTCTGCTTTTATTCTTTCGTCACAATTAAAATAGCATCACATTAATCTTATAAGTAATGTCAGAAACACTAGACAAATTTGCCATTTCAGCACGCTCATTCAGAAGATTATTAAAATGCTTTTGACTGGAATGTTCCATGCTGTGTCTCATGACTAAATTATATCCCCCCCCCCCCCCACACACACTTGTATTCACCGTTTGACCACATGCCTGATGATAGTACTTGCTATTGGTGATCACTGGGTTCACTGCAATTATTGATCGGCTTGCTACCATAAGACTGCGTGTTTTGATTTGTGTCGTGTGTCATGTGACGAATTGTTAGTTTTTTTTTTCCCTTAGGAATAAACAGATTTTTGCTTCTGCCATTTTGGACCAGGGTCTCTCTTTTGGAAAAAAAAAAAAAAAAAAAAGAGAGGTTATTTATCTGAAGTAGACTAACTTGGCTAAATAAAGGCAGAATCAAAGTATAAAAAAATACAAATTTTATGCCTTATTTTTTTAACAAAAATAAAATAACCCTCAGACAGCCCCATCCACACACCTCTCAAATCCCTCCCACGCCGCTCCTTACCTCACTGCTGGATGAAAACCTTAGCGGAAAGTTTTTCCATGCCTTTGAAACATTTCTTTGTGCTGGACTTACCAGCACTTCTCAAACTCCTGACTGTCGAATAACTACTTTTAGAATGTGGCAAAGAGGGAATATGAGTTTCTCTCTCCCTCCCTCCTACTTTTTTTACAGATGTTTAATCTCGAGTTTGACTGTGAGTTAGTTCCACTTTGCTGGTTGACTCCTCCAGTTAAACTGTTTGATTATCCTATTAATGAATTTGAAAGTTTGCATTCGATTTGATACCTTTAATGATCATTTAAACTTGCTTAGCATACAGGTACGCCATTTAGGACTCTTCTGTCCTTTGCTGTACCCCTTGGATGTCTGTAAAATTGGTAATTATGGTAATTAAAAGTTGACTTTGTACTGAATGTGTAGCTTCCACACCCTAAATGTACTCAGATCCTCTTCTCACCTGGGCATGGTGCAGGGGCTATAGTCCAGAGTAATTTACGCTGCTTCCATTTTTTTTTTACATACTACTAAATTATACAGGCGAACATTTGAGAAAGAAATTCAGGTAATGTGGTTTGCTCAGTGGGAAAAAAGCAGTGCCCTCATTGGGAATAAAATCTGCAACCTCTATCACACAAGCCCAACTCTCTAAGCATCACATTATAGTGCCACTCTAGACCGGCTACCTCCCTCGAGGCCAACAGCTCCCCATCCGTCTCCCCAGAAACTGATGTTGACTGTCCCATGATGCCGTGGGGTTGTAAATAAAAACCAAACACACACAGAGAGTGGAGGAAGGGAGGGAGGGAGGGCTGAAGCAGACTGTGGACGTGATTGGGGTTTTGCGGCCATGCGCAGGTAGATCACGCATCCCTTGATTTGAGCACACGCATTCATTTCACACCCAAACGGACAGCAAATGAAACCTGTCATCACTGACGCAGAGCCGGGACAGAATCCTGAACACGCGCTCACCAGAAACCAGCCCCAAAATGAAACAGAAAAACGGGGACATGTCTGCAAAAAAATGTTTCGCTTAACAAGCTTTTTATTAACTTCCTTTTGTTTGTTTATGATCATATTATTCTGCTTGTACATTTTATTTGCATTGTTTCTACATTAAGCAAATAACTACATTAATAAATAATAATAAAATTTAAATACATATTTTTACATATAAAAGTTTTTTTTAATATATATAGTTTTTTCCTTGACGGTAATTTGCTGTTGGCGTGCTAGTTTTTCACTGGATACTCAAGCAGAGGATAGTGATTCCCCTGCTGTGTGCCCACACCCCTAAAACTGTGTTATTTATAAACAGGTAACTCTGTCTGCATAGGGGACACTCCGGGCAAAAAGCCTCCAATATACACACGGCCTGAGCTTTTCTTCACTCTCCGTTCTCTCTATCCTTCTCTCCATCTCTCTCTCTCTCTCTCTCTCTCTAATTCTTTCTCTTTCCCTGTC